>JAVDOI010000012.1:9755134-9920134 GCA_032191485.1 Leptoclinus maculatus
AATATGCAAATTAGGCAATGAAGTCATTTAGCGACTTCTAGGACAGTGTTGGGGCAAAGTATAAACAGGAGCCACTAACGCTGGACTGGTTTGTTGACTAGTTACTGCGCATGTGCGCCAAAAATAAGTTCGCTGAATTCAGGTTTCAAAATAAAACATGTATTTAATAACAAATGCAATCTGAATTAACTATCGATAGTAAAATGCTCTCGAGAACAGCTTTCACACACACTCCAAACAGGAAGCTTGTTACCTGAAGGACGAAATGTGATGAAGAGACTGAAATAAACATTTGAATCTCCTTTCATAGTCCGTAAAATATCTGTCTCAAATCCTATTGGCTAAAACCAGCTGACTCCTCCTAGCCTTAGTCAGCTGACTCCCTCAAACAAAGCTCTTTATACTGCAGAAAAGACAGGGGGGTCAAATCGTCATAAAAACTGCAGGTGAGCCAATCGGTGTTACTCAAACATTTGATCATCTTGGCCACTGTCCTGAACCAATCGATGCCTTGCTTTTATTTACAACCATTTGGCTGTACTCCGATTCCTCTCTGCTTCTTCTGTAGCCTTCACAGCTGGAGACGTCCTTTGAAGCTCATCTCTGCATTGTCCTCTCCGCATTCCTGCTGCCTTTTATGACTCTCTGTCTTCCTGTCTCCAATGCTCCTCACTTCATGTTGAATGAAGATATCCCTAGATATTCTCTAAATCTGACCCTATCTGACCTTTTATACTTCCTTTCTTACAGTGTTCAATACTTCAGTGTTTAATACTTTTATGGCTTATACATATGGCTTAATACATTCAATGTGTCAATATACTGTAATATAATATCCTCTATCTGTAAACCTCCTGTAAACATAATACATTTCATAGATAAATATATTGCAACTCTTTAACCCATGGTAACATTCTTATTATTTTGACACTTCTATTCACCACAAGAGGTGCTAATCATCATACTAAACTAATTCTAAAATCCCACTAATTCTATCTTCTATACTGAAATCCTCCACAAATCCCCCCTAACACACTCTTCAGAGTGTGTTACCTTTATGGTCTAAGAGTGAGTTTCCCCAACTAAACAGTCAATCATCAGTCGTTAAAATTCATCCTCATCATCTATACCTAACCAATTTCCCTACATCTTTGTCTCCCTAAGCACAGTATCAATTAACCCCTGTAAAAGTCTACGAATACAACGGCATCAACAGAGGACAAGGACTGTAGCTGATGTGAGCGGCTCTTGTCGTGATGCTGGTTGGTCCAGGTGGTAGGCGCATATGGTAGAGGACTGCTTCAGGATTCATCCTGTACAATGAGGAATAGAAAGAACAATTTCTGAGAAGCTTGTCTGCTCACTTAACAAAAATTATACTTAATTCAATGTATCTTTAAATCCCAATTTTACCCTATAAAAACAAAAAAATCCCAAAACAAATTGACAAAACAATCTCTCAAGAGTCAATTTTCCAAAATTTCAATATCTCACCGGATGTTATCAGAAGTCCATCTGGACTCAATCAGGTCCTTCAGAATCCCAGTGAAGATGATCAGGAACTGTGTTGTTCGGAATGAAAGTACTACAAGCAAATCCAAACATTTTGCACACCTGCTAAAATCATATTTAATGCCATTCTGTTCTGCAAGGCCATTAAACTAATCTTATCTACCAGCTCATGAAGTCCCACTATGGCATCACGAGTGAAGTTTATAAAATGCTGCTGGTTATAATATATGTAATTAATCCTACTGATATCTTCATGGGTTTGATACCCTTCAAAAGAAAACTGATTCTAAACCTGTTTATATTTAATTTCCTGCTTTAAATTAAGTAAGCACCCCCCTTGGTACCCTTATGTCATCTATGTAAACTTCTCTAAAATGGATCTCTCATGGTCCAATCCAACTTGTTGGCACCTATGGACCTCATCCACAGCCAGCTACCTGGTAATACAATAGGAGACTGCTTTCTCCTGTCAGCAGCTGCCTCTATGTTCATCACCTGTGAAAATAAAACTTAAAACATGTTAGTTAACGTCTTTGTATCTTATTGGTCAGCACCAAACAATCGAAAGTCTAAATGTTAAATCAAAATTAATGAAAATTGTGAATTAAAATTAAAATAAAAAATTACAAATGTCGGATCAAAATCAACTATGCCAGTTAAAATATTGAATCAAAATAAACAACTGTAGGACACCAATTGAATTAAAACTGGAGGTTAAAATATTGGATCAAACTAAACTTACTAAACTAAAGTTGAACTGTTGAATTGAAACTAAAATGAATAATTTAAGTTACAATTAATATTACCAATGGCTATTAAAATACTGAATCAAAACTAAGAGCAACAATCTAAGTAAATGCAAATTAAAATATAGAGTCCAAAACAATGATATCACAAGTTTATCACCAAAAACTCACCTTATTGTAATTTATCTATCAATCTACCAGATGACTAAGTATTTGGTAGTCCTAAAGTAATTACTCCTTCAAATAATAGGTGGTGAAACGTTCTGTAGTTCTCTAATTATTTCACCTCTAGGTTTTCTGGGTAGTGGAGTTTACTGTAATTATCATGCAATTACACCTCCAAACCGCTAGATGGCGAAGTTATCTTCTCTTCTTCTATGGTGTTTTCCTCAAAAAACTGGCGCGAAAACGAACAAAGAAGCTAATGCTATTAGCGGCTATTGTTATTAGCTTGAGCTACACGGTCAAAACGTATCTTCAGCACACACAAAGCACCGTAGTCTCAACTCTTACAATATGCCACATTCACACACCTTCTCAAACTAGTCCTGGCCGTGGCTTCTCACCACCATACCGGATATTATAATCAATAGTCTCCTCTTCCACGATCTAAGGTAGCACCAGAACTGCAATCAGTCTCCAGCTTACCATATCATTCACACAACACAATGCTATCTTAGCACTGCAACCCAATGCTACGACTAAATACACAGTTTAATGTATTATTTCCCCTTTAGGTTTTATCATAACGTAGCAGCCAGTCTCTTCGATTTAAGTAGTTTAACGCCTGTTCACTAGACCCAAAAAACGAGCAAAACTTCGCAGTTCGCCACAGCTCACACAGGGCCCACGAAGCCTTAACTACGCCTTCCAGTTCGCCATAGCTTACAAACTCTCTGCTACTCTTCTAAGAGCTCAACCCCACGTTAGCCACCCCTAATTGTCTAAGATACACAGTTAGTACCATGCACTATTTCCCCTCATTACAATTAACTTACCGTAGCGGCCAGTCTCTGCAGTAGTCTAAACGTATGTTCACCGGACCTGAACCACGTGCACGTCCATGCATCATAAATTCAGTATCGCCCAATTACACACCCTGTACAACCCGAGATCTTAGCCCCACAAATCTATAATTTATTCCCTCCCGCACTTAAGAGTCATCAGTTCTTTAAGCCTAAACCTACCCAGCAAATCACGAGGGGACCGTCGCCTTGTCCTCATGTACCTCTGAAACACAAATTTAGTCTGCCTAAAGAACCAAAGCCCAGAACTTCGACCGCTTCTCAAGCTTCTTTCTAGCTGCTTAGTTCCAATAGCTAATACTTATAGCGTGATCAATGCTACTTCATCAACATCCCCCTCTCTCGGGGTTACCTGCACATCAGGCCTCACCGGTAGGATTTCACAACAAAGAACAACGTGTAATCAAAGCACACATATGTTCCTAATTCAGCTTGCAGATGCTATTCATACAGAGTTACAACCACTTTAAAGTTAAATCAATACAGTTACCAGTTGGCTGCGGTCTCCTCTCCTCTGTCCAGCTTCCAGTAACGTAAATCATGCAAACACTTCCTCCTAAGATTTCCTATTCTACCTAAACAGATTTCTATTAAAACGGCTCTGCTCACCTTATAGTCGTGTGCACTCCGAAAGTGTCTACTGATCTCACGTCATGTCAGCCTTCTCAGAGTCGAATATTCAAAACCCCTAATGTCCCTTTGTCCCTTCGTGGTCGCCAAATTGTTGGGGCAAAGTATAAACAGGAGCCACTAACGCTGGACTGGTTTGTTGACTAGTTACTGCGCATGTGCGCCAAAAATAAGTTCGCTGAATTCAGGTTTCAAAATAAAACATGTATTTAATAACAAATGCAATCTGAATTAACTATCGATAGTAAAATGCTCTCGAGAACAGCTTTCACACACACTCCAAACAGGAAGCTTGTTACCTGAAGGACGAAATGTGATGAAGAGACTGAAATAAACATTTGAATCTCCTTTCATAGTCCGTAAAATATCTGTCTCAAATCCTATTGGCTAAAACCAGCTGACTCCTCCTAGCCTTAGTCAGCTGACTCCCTCAAACAAAGCTCTTTATACTGCAGAAAAGACAGGGGGGTCAAATCGTCATAAAAACTGCAGGTGAGCCAATCGGTGTTACTCAAACATTTGATCATCTTGGCCACTGTCCTGAACCAATCGATGCCTTGCTTTTATTTACAACCATTTGGCTGTACTCCGATTCCTCTCTGCTTCTTCTGTAGCCTTCACAGCTGGAGACGTCCTTTGAAGCTCATCTCTGCATTGTCCTCTCCGCATTCCTGCTGCCTTTTATGACTCTCTGTCTTCCTGTCTCCAATGCTCCTCACTTCATGTTGAATGAAGATATCCCTAGATATTCTCTAAATCTGACCCTATCTGACCTTTTATACTTCCTTTCTTACAGTGTTCAATACTTCAGTGTTTAATACTTTTATGGCTTATACATATGGCTTAATACATTCAATGTGTCAATATACTGTAATATAATATCCTCTATCTGTAAACCTCCTGTAAACATAATACATTTCATAGATAAATATATTGCAACTCTTTAACCCATGGTAACATTCTTATTATTTTGACACTTCTATTCACCACAAGAGGTGCTAATCATCATACTAAACTAATTCTAAAATCCCACTAATTCTATCTTCTATACTGAAATCCTCCACAACAGCCAATAGCTACTTTCCTTACTGAGGAGTTGGCAACACTGGTCTCCATTCAAGTGACACCACTCAGACTAAGATGATGGCGAGTCCCGTTGACAAAATCTTGACAACTAACAGTAGGTGTAGGAAAAAAAAATCAATTCATATTTTTAGATTCTGAAATGATTCACAACTTCCAAAATCTATTTTTTTCTTTTTACAAAATAAAATAGAGCTTGCATTCAAAAATAAAAATTGATAGTCGATTGTAAGAAGAAGAAAAAAAAGCAGCACTACCACAGCTGGCATGCACTAAATGCACCACATGAATCACACACTTTCATAAACTGAAAATGAAATGAAACGTTAAGCCAAGCTGAATGAGTAGTAATTCAACAGCTAAGAAAGTGACACAGTACAAAAATTCTTACTTTGTCATGTAAACAAACCACCCATATATCAGCTGTACGCTCTAGATCAGACTGGAGACATAACCACGTACAAGATGGGTGAGTAGTACTTGCTATCTGCCAACAACCTGTCAACATACTTTTCAAACAGAAATACACGTTCAATATTGGGATATTTACAGGAAATTATATCTAAGTAGGAACCTTTTAAGGTAATCTCCCTCAAGCCAGCTGCCACCTTTAAGGTTTTTGTAGTGAAATGAGAAAGTATCATAAAGATAACTTCTCATTTCAACATCCATTTAGGTGCTTTTTAAAAGCGAGCAACAGGAATGAGTAGAAACATGGCGTCTGTCAAAAGTTCAGCTCCTTGCGGCAGAATGTTGCATCACTTGTGGCCAGTGAAATTACAACAACCTGATGTGTTCAAATATTTTGTCGGCACCATGAAACAATTACAAATCAGCACCACAGAAACAATGTATTCATGGTTTAGTCAACAAAAGCACTTAACTTTAGGGAAAACTTCCCAAACGTAACTTCACAATAACTCAATCACACAAACACTGGTCGAGAACCCTTCAAATGTGGAACGTTGTGCCCCTACCCTGAGGCCAAAATGTCAACTTCGCAAAGACAGTAAATTATCTAATGTGCATATTGCCAAGGTATTTTCTTAACAAATGCATGTTCACCTAAGGATGAAGTCAATTGATTTTAATGGATAAAGTAAAAACATTTTTGCAAAACTACCTGCAAAGCCCTAAATTGGGAATCACCAAATGGTTCTAACCGGATCCCTGACAGTTTGATACATTTATATAATAAATAATCTTCATGGAGCGTTATTGTTTTCCAACAGTCATGGCCACAGACTGTGTTGCACAGCTAATCCAGTTAATGTGACAATATCTTCACTCAATTGAGCCAATCAAATCAATTGTTAATGGTGTGTATAGTTTTCTATAGAGAACAACAGCTTCAGAGCAATATGAGAGCGATGACATCACGGAGCATGAATCCACCGACTCTGCTACTTTCTGGCTACAGACTGTGTCGGAGATTGTTTACCCAAAGTAGCACTACATATCTTGACCATGGTTGGAGGTGTGAATAAGTTCTCTTCGCTATGAACATATGAACCAAGTACCGTTCTAGCCTCACAAGCTGAGTGCCCACACAAGTGCATGAGAATGGCACCAAGTCCATTCAAACCAAGCGTCTGGCAGGCATTCAAAGACACATTTATCTCTCTAGGAAGGGTATGAATAAAATAAAGAAAAAAAGAGCTGCTCAAAGCTCTGTTTGCCCTTTTTCCAGATTGTGGCCCCATCAGTGCTCACTGGAACATTCAGAAGTTTCAAAATCCTTCTGTAACCAATGCCATCAGTATGTTGTTTGCAACAATAAGGTTGCAAAGGTCTCTTTGCTTTTACCCATCATTTTTTAAGTTTCTTGTGACACCTTGGCAATGAGACACCTTTTTATAGGCCATCAGTTGGGACTGAACCAGCTGATATTAATTTGCACTGACAAGGGGCAGGATTGCGTTCTAATTACTGATAGATTTCAGCTGGTGTCTTGGCTTTCCATGCCTTTTTGCACCTCCCTTTCTTCATGTGTTCAATACTTTTTCCCTGTGTCATTCCATTTTATTACACATCATTTACTTTCTGAACTTCTTTGTTTGGTTTTCTTTGTATGTATGGATTACTTGGGTTGTTACCGACATCTAGTGAACATTTCATGTCAATAGCACCTTTAGAAATATTTACTGAGACAAATGGTGATGTGTTAAATACTTATTTTACCTGCTGTACATTCAACATGTGCAATTTACACATGTGTAACATTCAGTCTCTTCTCTACTGTTTTATTCCCTTATTGTTTCATGACTATTATACCTCTACACTGTATTATCATTTACTCATTCACATCTTTCTCTCCCTGTTTCTGTCTGTGTTTCTCTCCATCTTCCTCTTCAGTGGCATGAGGGTAAACACGGACCACACAATTCTGTTTCGTTATGGACTTGTCAAGGTGTGGAGGGACTTGTTAGCCTGTCTTATTAACAAGGAGGAGCGGATGGTTTCTTTGTTTACATAGTAGTGCTGGAGAACTCGCATTGCTTGTTAGCGAGACAGAGAGTGTCCTGTTTTTTTCAGATTGGCCAGCCAAACGTAAGGAGTCAGCCTCTGACTCTTTAGCTAAATGAAATAATGCACAATAACAGCACAATTCACACAAACAAAGGCACATACACATGTCAATGGCTAATAACAAGTGACAACCACCTGAAAACGGCTATTTCATGAAAATACTGCGGACATTTATGGTCCACAGAAGATGAATATCAACATTTTTGGTGAACCCTTATCTAGTCGCTAAAACTTCCACATGTGTACAATTGTAACAGATTGGGTAGAGGAGGCCAGCTGAGGTGTTTCAGGCCTGGGGTAGACCCAGAACTTCCTGGAGGGATTATATATCTCATCTGGTCTGGGAATGCCTCTGGGTTACCCAGGAAGAGCTGTAAAACGTTAGTGAAGAGAGGGACGCCTGCTTAGCCTGTTGCCCCCATGACCCGACACTGTGTAAGTGGAAAGATAATGGATGGATGGAACAGTGGAAAGTTCCATGTAAATGTAGGAACAGGGAAAGAGACAGTTTCTAAAGTTGATGTAAATCACCTTGAAGACAAAATATAATATTCGCACACAAAATATCTCATAAATAAATATGGTGGAATAAGGATAACAGTCAAGAGTTACATTAATTGCAATAGAAACGGAAAGCTTTGATTTAATTCACAATTATTATTATTATTATTAAGTACCATATTCTTTGAAAACATAATGCAATAAATATTAATTCAAACAGAGGAACAAACGACTGACCATGATCACCGCAACACACTTCCAAAGTAGATTTTACTAAAGCAATCTTCATTCCCCTCTGGGGGACGTAAAGTACATTTTACGTACATTTTTTGCATGAACTATGTCCTTCTTAATTCATCTTGCTTATTTTACCACCATTAATCTCTGTAATTGTCTCTCGTTATCCCTTTAATTTTCACTCTCCTGTCCTCACAATCACGCTCACTTTGAAACCAGATCAACCTTTGAAGGCTCAGGAGAGCTCATTGACCTTATTTGTCTCCCTTTATCTTCATCCATCCATTAGTCCTGATGGAAAATGACTCATGTCACTGTGAAGAGCAGCTTGGTCTCCTAAAAAGTATGTTTCCAAGCAACAAAACTGCATTCTCCATTATGTTTCGAGAAAACTGTATCCAGGATGCTGTTCGTTTAGGACGATTATGTACAGGGTGCTACGTCCGTAACTTAAATGTCACAGCAAGCGTACTTATTTTAAGACAAACCATAATGTATATCTAACCCCTTACGTAACCAATTAGTTTACGTAAACGTAGTAAAACGTCGTTTTTTTCAGTGTTTAAAACTGAGACCTTAATCCTTAAAGAAATCTATTTTTTTCAGGATTGAGAATGTAGATGTTGTTCTTTATGTTGTAACGAGAAATGTAAAAGCACTGTTTTTTTACAGTGTTCCGGGTGGTCTTAAGAAGTCTGTTAATATTATATTTGACTGAGTTAAGCAAGAAAATAGAAGCAGCTTACAGTTGTCTTAACCTTTCTCAGAGCCAGAGCTTCATTGCTCATACTCTACTCACTTAATGTCAACTGTAAAAAATTATATATACCAAAAAAGTAACTTCCCGCATTCCCTTCCCCACCTTACCAACACGTCACCCACCCATTCCTACTACTTTTGTGATGGTTCACAAAAGTGTTTGAAATGGAGGAGGATTCTAATATAGAAAAAGAGGAAGATGAAGTCACATGGCTGTCCGAGAGGGATTATGCAATATCTTTCAAAGGCAGGTTCCTGGACTCAAGGCCGTTTATTGGAAGATTCAAATTGGTTATTGAGTTGATAAAGTATAGCCCCCTTAACCACCCTCTGGATCCAAAAGTGCCCAGGTTGGCATCGGGTCAAATCCTTCTTGAATTGATGTTCTTTTTCTCCCCATCCATTCAGATTCTGCTGCTGTCAGTTTCATTAACATAGTGGTGAAATACAAGAGATTCAGTAATTAGCCTTTCTAAAGGCTGTCTGTTTGACGGGGTGATCAAACGAACCAGATTAAAGTGGGTGGTTGCAGTCTGGAGGTTAGAGTAACATGCTTTTAGAGTAACATGCTTTTTGCTTGGGAGACTGTCAGTTCCATTCATTGGTTGTAGCTGAAAGACTCTCATGAATGCTGATTCAATGCTATGCTAAGTTTTTTTACACACAACAAGATTCTGCACACTTCCTTTTGTACTTTTTATTTTTTAATCAATAACTGTTTTTTATTACGATACATTTTTTTCTAAATCTATGTGCTGCCATACATTTTGCCTTTGAATTCTGTTCTTGATATATGTGACATTCTTGAAATCAAACATTTAGTCAACATTGGATTACTGAGACAAGTGAATGATTGAGTATTCCCCAGAGGGTACTTTAGCAAAAATTTGAATGCATATGAACCAGCATTTTTTTCAACCTCCAGACTGTAAAAAGAGAAAACTGAAAGGATTTGATTGTTGTGGTCACAACTTGATCTCACAGAAATACCTGAAATGTATATCTGTTGAATCTAGGATATTTTTTCTCCACCATGACAATCCTAATTCACTAGGGCATTTTTCCATGGTGTTGTCACGTAATTTTAACCCATTATGTGCCACCACCAGGTAATAAGCCTCTAAGAGATTGTGCATTTGTTTATGCAATTATGTGAGATCAGTGGTCTTTTTGCTACAGGTGGAAATTAGATTTATGGCCCAGGAAGACCACATTGACAAATACATACATGGGTTGGAAGGCTTATCAGATGCCAAGACACTGCACATGAGAGCACACTCTCTGCAGAATCTTTATCCTTAAAGCACCACTCGGTGGCTATGGCTTAGAGTAGAGCGGGTCATCCTCTAATCTGAAGATCTGTGCTTTTATCCCCGGCTCCTCCAGTCCGCATTTCGAATCGTCCTTGGGTAGGATACTGAACCCCAAATTGCTCTATATAAATGGTCCATTTAAAGTCCATTTAACATTTACACATTTTAAACGTTTCAGCTTAGAGATGAATCAAGCCAAATAGGTTGGATTGGAACATGAACATATTGTATGTATGTTGGTAAAATAATGATAAAGGGGAGTGCTCTGCTCATAAATTACCATGAGATCAGGAATTATTCCTTTGAAGCTTGTGGCTATGTTAAGCTACATGAATAAAAGTACATAGTTTATTATTGTAAAAATAAAAGAGCAAAACAGATTAATCAGACAAATGAAGAACACTCAAATCTAAAAGTAAAATGTAATTAATAACCTTGCTGTGTTAGAAATCGAAAGATGAGCGCTTTATGCAATCACCTACCGTTTCATTAAATGTTAATAAAAACATTTTTGTGAAGACTTGAAGCACATTTCAGAGAGCTTTAATGTTACAGTATAGTGTCAGTTACAAGTCTGGTTGTAATTTCCTAATTGATATGTACAGTACTCCACTATATGAAGAGACTGGCTCAGGCTATGGAAAGCCAATTGCTTCTATTGTAAAAAGTCTTCCTTGACTTCAGTTACACCAAAAGTGAGTGACTTAATAATTAGTTTCAGTGCTGGTATTGCAACTGATCTCTGTAACACACTGAATTGAACAATTGGCTCAAATACATCGGACATTTTAAAATTGCCTTATATACAGTATCTCTTATAAGTGGTTTATTTCATCCAAATCCTTGACAATTGCTTGATAATCAGTGGTGGGCCGTCAGGGCCAGCAAAGCCTTCTCTGCTGGCCTAAACAGAATCACAAAGTTATAGCTATTTTATAATTTAATAATTTTTCACAAATACACGACATGTATTATTTATTTTCTCATGCACAGCTCCTGTCTTCCTCTGTTGCTCTGCTTCCAGCCTGCAGCGCTGCTTCCAGCACAGCTTGTTTTAAGGAGAGCTTTTATCCAATCAGATTCAGCCCCTATTTCTCTATGTAAGAAGAGAGGCCTGATGACCGCTAGAGAGCCTTTGCAGTTTAAGTAAATGGGGACGATATTGTTGATTGTCATAGTCTTCAACCAATCAGATCTTTAGTTTGACATGTTGGGCATATTCTTTGACGTGCCAGTGGCACCGAGGTAGCCTGCTAAGTACGTCTGCATTAACGTGCGCCGTGATTGGTCAGTGGGCCAGCGTGACTTTTATCAAACATAAAGCTAGCTAGCAGATCTTAGTGTTTAGTAAGAGTTCAGGTTGAAACATATGTAAGAGAAGTTATGAAATTTTTTGCGTTTTGCTTGGTGTAGATTCTTTTTTTTTTACCTAGCTTTGTTTTTTTAACACTCAATGGCTGAAGGAGGAGGAGAGATGAATTTGGGAGTTACTGACTTTGTTAACAAAGAAAGGAGGATGGACTTTGTCTTTAAGTGAACAGCAGCTTTGGTAAATTAACTGCTTTTGTTTATTTTACATCTGCAGTAGCGTTACTGTAGCTACTGTGTTCATTTGTCTATTGTGTCGTTTTTTTGAATAATATGAATGGCTCGTGCTCTAGCGCTGCAGCGTTGCTGGATTGATTTGTTGCTTTGTTGTCATATAAATATATGTGACTGGTTCTTGTCAGTGTGTTAATTGCATTGATTTGGACCATATGCATTGTCCGTTAATTACGAAGCATCCCGTCATGCGTGGGGTTATTGTCCGGACAATTGAATCCGTTCGGGCTGTTTTCTTTTACAAAGCAAGCATGATGGTCTGGAAAAATGGGGATTGTGTGGCGATTGCGTTAGCTCTGTCTGAATCAGTAGGGAACAGCTAAATGCTATGGGGAGAGTTCGTAGATTGTGTGCCGTTGTTGTTTCCCCGCTAAACTTAGCCTCCCCGAAGACACGTGCGGTGCTTCAGCTGTTATTTGTTATTTTTCCGGGTTCAAAAGGTCACACAGCCTGTTGTCTGTTACGTGAGCGCAGTCCACCGAAAACATTATATTTCCCACAATTTAAGCTTCTACATTTTCCAAATGCACTAGTATTATTCAAACGTATTGTTCGGTTCGTAAGCCTCGTACCGAACGGTTTAATACGAATACGTGTATTGTTACACCCCTAGAAACAAATAATGTGTAATGGCTCAAGTGTAGTAGGACAGCACAGAAGGCCCAGGTATAAAATGCACGGCCCGCTACTGTTGATAATACATGGTGAAATAAATCCAGGTCCAACAATTGCCATTATTACTGGGATTGAAGCACTGGCATACTTTTTTGCAATTTATCCCCAGTATCCCTATTATTAACTCACACATTCCCTCTAGTTTACATTCAGTGAGGGACACTTGACATCTATTGTTTGAGTGTTTTTGTGTGAGTTCTTTCTTCACAAGGCTGTCTTTGTGTTCATTTCAATTCAGCATGCTTATTCTCAACTCATTTGGAATCAGTTACTTTGGAGGGATGACTTACAACATTGACATTGCAGTCGAGGATGTAATTGTCTTTCTCACTATTATTCTCCTGTCATCCTAGTCTTCTCCATGGACTCACTTCCCCTCCCATAATGTTTTCTAAATCCTGATAATTCAACAGTCACAGCTTCTATTCTCTGGAGAGTTGTTGTGAAATTGGGATACAGCAGTGGGAATAGACAACATATCACCACCTCCAGCCTTTAACAGCTGGTAGTGTCTATTTTCAGGAGTATTATGGACATTTGGGGATACGTCGGTGTTGTGTTTTAATAACCCTGCTTGTCAGAATCAATCAAGATCTCATCAGACCGAATAAAAAGTGACAGGGAGACGTTTAGAACCAAGAAGTTGTTTACACCTGTCTGGTAGCTGTCCAAAACAATCCGCTAAACTGTCCCAGGTCAGCATTCACCTCATTGCTTCGTCTTCTCTCTCGGATGTTTCTCCCTCTCTGTTACTCTGTATGAATGCTCATGTTGCTCATTGTCATTTTTGCCAAATCATTTCTGGCTTCATTTCATCTTTCCTTCTTGGATGTGCTTGAGTCAACAGCTAATTGAGCGAATCTGAGGGTGTTTTGTTGTTTTTGCTTGAAAGAAGGCAAAAAATCAACATTCAACGCTTCTAAATGGAACAAATAAATTGTATCATTTTATTTTATTTACCTTATAGCGGCATACTGAACTGCAGGCTGCAGCCCTCATTCCATGTCATGTTGCTTTTTCATATGTAGACTATTTTGCTTAACCTTTGCAGCTCTTTTGACCACTATGGAAATGCAGACAACAATGTGCTGAAGTAAGCTTGTAGTTCTATGGAAAGTAGTCCCGAGACTAAAATTACCACACAAATGCGGCTTAAATTCAGGATATAGAACCTAGTTCACTTCACAACCTAATAAACCTGGCAGTTCTCAACTTCCCATGTGACTCATGCATCCTCAATGTTGATTGTTCTCACCAGAAAACAACTGCATTTATCAACTGCTGAAATGCTTCAAATGATGTTAAGTAGTATGAGGTTGTATTTAGAGTCTCAACACATTATGGAGGTGGTAGGGGTGTCTAACATTAGGGTTTAGCTAGCCAAAATCTATCCATGAACACAAACTTAAAAGTTTTTTAATCTTGCTCAAGCTGCTCCCTCACCTTTACAGATCAATGCTCTCTTACCCACAGACATTATTCAGTGGTTGCACTGATCAGGGAGCAGATTAACTCTACAGCAGTTTGGTGAGCTTGCTGTACAAGCCAGGCTGTTCTCATCCAGCATTCATAGTTAAAAAGAAAAAGAGTCGTAATTCATAGCTATCCCATAAAATTATTTTGTTTGTTATCCTCGTAATCATGAATAAGGAAGTATAAAAACCACACAAGCACACGAGAAGTCCATGCATTATTTGTCACATAACTTGCGCACTTCAATAACGGCCCCACTCTGTAGTTATTTGAAGCCAAAAAAATATCTTTTCCTGAACCTAACCAAGTAGTTAAGTTGCCTAAACCTAACTAAGTTGTTTCTTGTGAGGACAGAGGTTTATTTTTGAAAAGACTATATGCATGTAACACACGGAAATTGACATTTGTCGAACGAAAAATGAGTAACTTTTTGTAAGATGAACCGTTTTTTTTCTTGTTATTGTGACAGTGAGGACAATGACTAATTTCAGAATAGCTTTATTGTAACTTTAGCTGCCATTGTCACAAGGGACAGACCCTGTAAGTAGTTATTACCAAATGACGTAGTCACATCTGGGAGGGGAATAGATTACGTATGCATTTACACCTCTTCAACATCTGGATAGAATGTGTCTCCCAGGATTCCAATCTGCCCAAGATGTGTTAAGTGGCGAAGTGTAAAAGGGGTCTTTTAGTTTTTATTGGGATAACAGCTGCCAGACAACCATTTTTTCTTTCTCTTTGCTATTTTTCTCTCTGCAACAAAATCACATCCGGGTTTTTCTTCTTTTTTTTACCTTTTATGCATTGCATTGCATTTCATTTCTTTAACGCTTTGATTCTTGGGAGCAACAAAACACACAAGCCTCTCTCTCCTATAAAATAAATCCATAATGCAATGAGTTGCAATAAAAGTAAAACACTCTCCTATTGTCCTCTCTTACGACCGTCCTCTTTCAGTAAAACACTCCTGCTCTCGGATTCCTTTTTCATTATCCACACCACTTGAATTGCAGCAGCAATAAAATGGTCTGCTAGTTTACTCTCTCTTTCTGTCTTGGACAAATAGTCTCTTGACCCGTCTTTCACTGCAGCATTATGTTTTCTTCCTGAACACCAGAAGCAACAAAAACAGTTGTTTCCCGTGTCCTTAAAGTCTTTTTTTTTTCTTATCTATTTTCTTGTCGTAGGAAATCTTTAAAGTTGAATCACTTCACCAAGGTATCCACACAGCCAACTGATACAATTTTGCCATATGTGCGTGTGTGCCCTAATATGGTAATCAGTTTGAATGTTGAGGCATCCCCGACAAATTTAGCACCAACGCAGAAAACAACAAGCTTACATCTCCAGGCTGCGGGCCTTCTGATAATCCCTCCACTCTGCTCTTCCTTCTTTCTCTCTGATCCTGTCTCCACCTCCCTCGTCTTTCGCTCTCATTTCATCTATTCAGTGTTTTTTCCTGGGGCATGTTTACAACCTGCAGACATTATAATCTTTTGTTTCTTTCTCTATTTGTCAATCTTAATGCCTGATTTTATTACCGTCATCGTAAGCAAACAAGATCATACTTCTACTGCATTTCACACGATGAGCCACTGGGTGGTAAATATGCTGGACTGATTTATGGTACATACTGTATGTGTGAATGGAACCAACAGAGTTTCTTGCTCTGAAAGATGGTGGAAGGAGTGAAAGGGTGAAATTAAATCAAATGCATATCTGTATGTGATGCGATAGGGTATTCGCATCATTTACTGCCCATCAAGTCCAAACCCTCTGGATACATAAGGCCTCTTGTAATATGTCTCTTATCCAGTGTATTAAGACCTGGTGTTTAAACATTACATAGATAGGTATTTATTGTAACTCCAAGAAGAATCGGTCCACACACAGCCCACTAATCCAGGATGATGACACAGGAAACACTTTAGCTGCCCAAGTAGCATATTTAACACCGAAAGAGTCTGAGAAGACTGCTGTTTCATAATTAATAACCTATTAAATACAAGTGTGTTCACTTCTTCACTTTGACATAAGGAAGACCAGCTGTGGCATTTTGCCTTCATCCATCTACCATCTACTGCGATTTTTGGCCATATTTTGATTGATTTTCTCCCCTGTGCTTCTAGGGTCCATTACCTTTATATTTACTATTTTGTAAAATAGCCTTCATCTTGAATTAACTCTTGTTTATGTCTGGGAAATGGGTTGCTGCAGGACTAATTTAAATTATAGGGACAGTGTGTAGTATTTTGGGTGCTATATTAAAGAAATGGAATATGATATTCAGAACTATTAGTGTATACTCACTTGAAACTAACATTGTGTTTTAGTTAAACCCTTCATATAGGGAGTGAGTCCTCTTTCCGGGGCATGTTGCGAAAGCCTTTTTCAAGTTACCTGAAGGCCACCGTAGTTATCCAACACACGAGTGAAGTAACGTGAGCCGCCTGACAGTAACATGGTTTGCACTCTGCTGCTCAATTTACTGCAGTCTCGGAAAGGGAGCAGTGAGCGGAGAGGTAATCAGTTGTTGGTAATCTGCAAACACACCGCTAGATGCCACCAAATCCTACACACTGTCCATTTAACCTAAAACACCAAGGAGGCAGGCTGATGTCTACCAGAGGGATTACCTATGTTGTAAATGTCAATGGTCATCAGACAGACATTCAGTGAATGCAGAGCTCCCTTTCTGAGACCAGAACTGGATCTCACGTCTGCAATCTGCTGTAACAAGAATATAAGTTAAGCATTAAAACCAATTCATAAAACCCTGACGTTCTGGCTTCCCTGTCTAAATCGTGACAGGGAACACAAATATATAGTTATGCTTCTTGTTTTCCTCTTATCACCATGCATTATCACTCCTTTCACTACACTACCAGAATTATCAGATTTTAAAACAACACAATATGGTTCTAATAACCAGTTATCAGAACATTCACCACAGTATCTCTCTAGCAGTCTCTCCTTCCCATCTCTCTGTCATGAATAATTTACGCAGTTATGCAAATATAAGTCACAGCAATACATTAAAAAAGGAGTCGAGGCTACAGTTGGTTCTTAGCAGCAGTGTACTGGAAGCTGAGGGGGCTAATAAATTGTTATCCTGCTATTGAAGTCAATAAAAATCAAGCTGATCGGTGGAAACCAGTAGAACTAATTCACTCTACCTTGCTTCTTGCAAGTATCATTGCATATAGTGTACCTTCAGTTGTAATATTTTCACTATATAAATTGAGATATATGCTGCCAGTTTTAGCATTTACATTTTGCTCCAGTAGGACACTACTAAAAAATACAACACGCTCATTGTGTGACGGTTATGAAATGTGACATTTGTGAAGTGAATTCTCGACATTTTGCATCTTGTGGCAAAAAACAAATTATCTCCTTCCTTCGTCCCCTTGGTCCAGTTCTCCTCCCAACACTTGTCACTCATGTTGATCAACTGTCAAGTTACCTCATACTGAGGCAATTTCTTGAAAATGTGAGTTTTAGATCATACTAATTCTTCAATATTTGACCGTAAAAAAAAATTTAAGTTGAGGTTATCTTTCATAAAAACCCATAGAGAGTCCCATCCATCTTTGTCTACTCCCCCTCTGCACTTTAACATGTCTCAAATGCATATTTATTAATGACTTAATTAACCCCTAAAGTGATGTGAAATGACTCATAAACAGCTTAATATGTTAATGGCCTTGAGGGGTTGCAGTGTTTATTACACATCACAGTATGATGTAAAACAGAATAAACAACATACATATTATTTCACTGTTTTTTAGAGCCTGCAAAGTGCAATGTTTGTCCTGAAGGGCTGGGGCTAATGCACAGGATTGTTAAATCAGAGTAGAAATTAGTCTTCAGGAACATTTCTGTTCTGTTCTGTGCAGATTTGACATTTTTAGTGTGGCATAGAGGTTAGCTCTTTGCAGGGATTCAGACCAAAAAAATGTCCTGTGTTACAACAGCATGGGGGACTGCATTGTTGAGAGCATGTTCAGTTGGGAGATACACCAAATTCGCCAAACAAACAGAACGGTTTCGGCTTAACTGTTTTGAACACAGCAGCCGGGTCACAAACATTCTCACTTTCCAACAGTACAATAAAATATGTTTCTGAAAACATTTAAGAATAGAAAGAGATGATAAAATAACAGAATCTTGATTAATATTTGATCAACCAAGCTTTATAGTTTGATCAGAGTCATGTACGTGTACGTGCTTCTTCCTGAGCTTGTGGAATGATCCACCAATATGCTCGCGACTTGGGTTGGAAAATAAATGATGAGCAAAGTTTGTAGCTTGTTAATAACTTGGACATTTGGAGGGAAATGCCCAAAAATAGATACACTTTCCCTTGAAAATTTACCGTGGGAGTGCATATGAGAAGAAGAAATGCAAGCTGCATTTAATTCAAATGCATTTAGTCTTAGAGCAGTTATTTAATGCATTTGAGTGACTATAATTTGAGCTAAAACTTAATTTGTTAATGTATATCTGCCTCATATGTGAAAGTTGGTTGAAAAGTATAAGCCAGTATATCAAATGTTACATTTTTTAAATTTTAAAGCAGAACATTTCTGTTGTGTAAGCGTTTTCTGGAGTTTTACTACCGTTACAACAAACCGCAACCGCATTTTTCATTGCCATGTATGTCTGGGCCTGTTTTAGTAGAGGTAACGTTAACGGTTTGCATAGAGGTTTTACATTAATTACGTGCAATAATGTTGCCACGTTGTGTGTGTAGCACTGTACCATTATGTGAAAAGTGGAAACCAGTAAACAGTATGATTTTTTTTATTTTTATATTGGAACGTTTGTGTTGTGTAAACGTTTTCTGGTAATTGAACCAAACTGACCACGGCATTTTTCATCGCCAAGCATGTCTGGCCCTGTTTTAGGAGAGGTAACATGAACGGTTTGCATGGGTTTGACGTTTATTTCATGCAATAACAATTTACGTTCTACATTTATGTAAGGCAAGTTAACGATGAAATTCGCATGAGTTTGACGTTTATTTCATGCAATAACAATTTACGTTCTACATTTATGTAAGGCAAGTTAACGATGAAATTCAGGCTTGTATTTAATCAGTGTGGGATATAACCAAGGAAATAACCCAATCACAGTCGGGGTCCAGTGTCTCTAGTATGTGCGTGAGAACCTGACTTCCAAACAGAGTTGAGGTTTTACTAACATTTGAAAATTATTTTTAATGAAAACATTTTTTTACTTTTCGTACGTTATCTCCCTTCTCAATCTGAGTGTGTAGTATTAGCATTTGTTTATATCTTAGTTAAGTGATATAATATCATTGTTAATTAAACCAATTTTAATTCATTATTTTATTGTTTGTATAGTTAAGTAAGGACTTAAATTCTGCCACAGTGTTTAATTGCATTAATTGGCCTTTTAAACCAGTTTAGAATTCAGCAAAGATTGTATTCTGCAGCTGAGGAATCAGCAAGACATGCTGTAGCTGCCTGCTCACTGTTCAGTTCACACTATGCCTGTAATGAGTTGTGTTAAATGCTTGATGAAGATATTTTACATAGTGCTTTTATGTAAGTGTTTGCAACCCAGTTAGCTTTCCAATCTTATTTCTCTGAAGGCTGGAGCTGATGCAACTGTCTGATATTATGGAGTCTTTTATCTGGTATGTTGATGATGCACAATAAGCTTTAGTACATATGTAATGCACGTTAATAAAACACAAAATACTATATTTGTTATTACTCTATGTTAGAGTTGAGGATTGGATTTTATAGATGAAGTTCGGATGAGTGACAAAAATCTTCCCCTTCTCAAAACGTTAATGCAGACCACATTCACCCTGTCATTGATGATGATCTTCCTGTTGGAGAGATCCTGGAACACTGGCCTACCCTTAAAATAGTCAGAGGTGAAAATATTTCCCTTGCTAGAGTATTAAGTACTTTCTTTATATTTTAATTTATTGTAAGGTTTCAAATAAAAAAAAGTGGATCTGAATCATTCACACTCTAAATTGTACTACAATTTCATAAGATCTGTTCCAGGCTTCAGCAGTGAGTTTTGAGCAGCAGATGACACAAGTGTTCATTAACTTAAATGTGCAACTACATCAAAATAAACAGCATTTTCTTTGTGACTGCAATTGTTTGTATAATGCTAAATTATACAGCTGCTGTGGCCTAGAAGATAAACATCAGAATCATTTTACATCTTATATTAATTGACACCTGTGAAACCAATTACAATTATTATGTAATTAATTGTTATTGATGGATCTCTTTGACCGTCTTCTGATATGTAACAGATTCATTTTTCAGTAAGCAGATTCTGGAGATAGTTTAGTATCTGTTCTCTGTTCTTGTCTTCGAGTGACACAGTCAGATGAACCAAACATTGACGAACTACCAGTTGGGCTCCTCTTGACAATTGCCAATTCAACAGATGCCATGTTCTTTTGCCCAGAGAGGAATACGATTGGACTTGAGGGTAACATGGTTATTGATTTCCCCACATTGGCTGACGCATTTGTCATGCATTTTGCACTGATTAATGCCACATTTGACTTTATCCAGAAAGTCTTGATGGGCCTGAAGGACAGAAAGCTGCGGCCCCGGATGCTGAGCCTTAAAAATGATGTGATTGCAGGGACTGTATGATGATCAATTTATTTTTAAAAAGACAAAAAGTGTGTTGATAAAACTACAGTTTTGCTTCCACTAATTGAATAATGGGGTTGCATTTACTCCACTTGCTCAATTGCCCTGTCACCTATAATGACAACTGTGGTTAATCAGCGTTAAGTCTGTGCGTTGACTGTCCTTTTGTTCTTATGTGTTTTTTTCTGCATTGTTGTAGTTTAAATTATAGTTGCATCATTGGTCCGATTTTCTGATAGTTTGTGTTCTGTCTTTGCCATGGCTACTTCCACAATTGCCGACATCACATGTATACCCTGCCAGTATATTCATAAATACATTCATATTTAAGACGATAATATAAGAGATACATTAGGGTGAAGTTTGAGGTCGGGTCAGCAGAGGTCCATCTGTTGATTGTATTTAATGAGTCCTCTGTGGTTCTTTTTAGTATGGAAGCCCATTTCCGCCAGCAAAAAAAAAAATAAGATCACTAAAAAAAAAAAAAAGAAAAGAAAAAAATAGTAACTTAAAAAAAAAAAATAATAATGTAATTCACAAAAAAAAAAAAACACAAAATAAATAATAATAATTATAATTATTTTTTTAATTTTTTTATTTTACTTTTTGAAAAGTTTTGGTGCATCCATCTGTAACCATAACACTGACCAGATTTTTCCAGTTGCTATAGAAAGTCGAAATTATGAGATACTTTAACACAACAGTCATAGAAGCAGCTAAGCTAGCTGAATGGATTGTGAGTACATTGAAGACTTCTTTAAAACGTGGCTTTACAACACATGAAATACAGATGATGTTTCACATGGATTGTAATGAGCAAACGCACCCTTGAATAGAATCTTAAGCAAGAAGCAGCTCTGGAGTATAAAGAATGAAACCAATGTGGCTGAGGTGGCGACCAATAAACAGCAACTGGAAACATCTTTTTTTTTTTTTTTTTTTTGCTGACAGAGAAAAAGTAAAAAAAAAAAAATATATATATATATATATATATATATATATATATATATTTTTATTTTTTTGTGAATTAATTTTTTATTTTTTTTTGGTGATCTTATTTTTATTTTTTTTGCTGGCGTGAATGGGCTTCCATAGTTTATTGGTCGCCACCTCAGCCACATTGGTTTCATTCTTTATACTCCAGAGCTTCAAGGGTGCGTTTGCTCAGTACAATCCATGTGAAACATCATCTGTATTTCATGTGTTGTAAAGTCTTCAATGTACTCACAATCCATTCATATGTCATAGCTGCTTCTATGACTGTTGTGTTAAAGTATCTCATAATTTCGACTTTCTATAGCAACTGGAAAAATCTGGTCAGTCTTATGGTTACAGATGGATGCACCAAAAGTTTTTTTTTTTTTTTTGCTGGTGGAAAAAAAGTAAAATAAATTAGAATTATTATTATTTATTTTGTGGGGGGATTTTTATTTTTTTTTGTGAATTACATTTTTTTATTTTTTTTTTAAGTTACTATTTTTTTTTTGTGATCTTTTTTTGCTGGCGGGAATGGGCTTCCATACTTTTAGAGCCTTTAGACAGCACCAATAAATAAACCACACTAAAGCGCCATTTTTTGTGATTACTAATCACATCACACCAGTTGACATGTGTCCTGAAAAGCTGCACCTGCAGGGCATTAATGCTCGTTAGACAGAGCAAATGTTTGCATGGCAGACTGTGAAGTGTGTTTTAGATATTATTTTACCTGTACTTCTCCGCAATAATAGGAAAAGGGGATTTGATGAACACTATTACAATCCTAACACCCTGCCTTTTCGTCTTCTCATTCATATCACAATATTTAATATTAACAGCTGTTAAACAAGTAAAGTATACTTCTTAAAACAAAATTATTATATTGAACTCACTATAAGTAAGTACTATAAGTTGACTGGAACACGGCAATAGAACACCCTGGATAGTGAGTGGGGAGCATTAAATAAGTAAATCATTTCGTACACAGCCTTAGAGATTTGAAACTTGCTCAACAGAGCGGATGAATCCCAATGACATCTACATGACATCCCACACATCCACACTGTTACTTAACTTTAGAGTTAAACCAGTGTGAAAATGATGTTCCTAGAGCATCATAGTGTGAAGTGCAGGGCCTTTGACCAAATGGAAGTATTTGATGAGTTGGGAGTGAGAAAATGTTTCTAATCAATAAGTAGCCAGCAAAGAAGTGACTCTAAAGTAGTGATGCTTTTACAAGAAAATGACAATGTCGACTGTGCATTTTGGCGGACGAGGCTCTGAATTTTAAGGTTGGGGTGTTACCGTAACATTTAATTTTCAAAATGAATTTGGCCAAATACAACAAAAGCGAAAATATGTCTGCATGCTTTGAGAAATGACTGTCACTAATGGAATGTGTAACCTGATTGTTATGGTATTGTTGTGTGTGGTTATTTTGTTTAAAAGTGTAAAACCACAGGTATGGTCCTATAGGTCCACACCAGACCTCAATCTGCAGTTTTTTTCCCCCAGTTTAAATTAACTGAATCAAACAGGCAAAACACAGTAAATTAGAGAGTGTTAGATGACTGTTTTTTTAATTCCATAGAATTGTCACATCACTAAGCCATTCATTGTTACAATCATTAAAAAGTAAAAACGGTATGTATAAACATTCAGTATACCTTCAGTAGCGTGTGTAAAATACATAGAACACTAATAATGGTGTGCTAATGTACTTCGGTAATGTTAGCTCCACTGTTTTTTTACGTAGAAACATAAGGTTTTACAAACGTATAGCTCCTTTCAACCACTCCAAGTAACGACCAAGGTAATACCTTTTACTTATGCCCCAGGCACAACATTTAACCATAAATTCACAAAAGCAGCCTGAAATGTAAAAAAAAAGAAAAGAAACTATTGCATTAGAGTCTATGGAGCAGAACCGGATAGCTGTTGGACAGTGGCAGCCAGCCAAATACTACACTATGATTGCGTTCAACAGGAGGGATTTAGCGAAGGGGCAATTTTTCTCAGCCAGAACCTGCTTGTTTTTGTGAACTGAAGGACTCAAATGACTTAATCTGATGCCAGAAAGTGAACCCAGCAGAGAACCCTGAGGAGTCCTGAGAGTACTGCTTGACCAGGCATTAAACTGTCACAGTTACAGCTAGGAAATCATTTAAGACTCTCTCTCTCTCTCTCTCACACTCACACACACACACTTAGTTCTACACACAATAATTAATTACCGGCAATTTGGCAGATTGGGTCGGCTAAGGTCTTGAAAACAACATTTTACTTTTTAAAATTTAAATCACTGTGGCAGTGATAAAACACTGCTGACCTCATCCCGGATTCACTTTCTTGTTTGGTTATTTCTCTTTGTCCTGTGAGTAAGTGGTGACAAACAAAGAATGTAATGTGATGCTACGTTATTTTCAGGCACCTTCAGTGGAGTTTTATAGAGTAAACTCTAAAAAAGAGTTTGTTATAGTGTTCCTTTGGTACAATAAATGACAACTTTGTCTGTGTGTGTGTTTGGCTGACTTCCTTCTTATATACAATCTTGTGTTTTGGTGTTAGGCTCTTTATTTCTTTGTTTTTGTGCACATAATACAACAAAAGAAAAGAGAAGATACATACACTAGCCAAAGAAAATGCATTGGTGAGTTAAAAAAAACAACTGAGGGCTTGTATAAGGAACCAACCTAACATTAAAATAATAATAAAGACTAGAGATAGAAAAGACTAAGGAAGAAAGAAAAACAAGGATTGCAATAAGAAATATTTGTACGGTTTTCATATATTGTATCATACCTCATTTACTAGTACTGTACTCATCAAAGAGAAGTTGTTTAAGATTGTTCTTTTTAAATCAGAAATGAGGTGTGACTGTGAAGTGAAGTAGGAAAGCTGTTCCACATAACTAAGTGAAAACTGACTGAGGTCAGGTCCGAAGAACTGACTATATAGAAGATCAAAAGATCTGGTGAGATGACAATGGATCTGAGACCTGGTCACAAAGACCCTGTGAAAGGAAATGGGTCGTGATTTGCAAAGAAATTGAAATATAAAGTACTGAAGTTGATTTATGTCAAATATGTTTAAAAACTCCAGAATTTGAAATAATGGGGCAGTATGAGAATCCCAGCCAGTTAGTTACCATTCTACCATAGATTGGTTTTATATTTGTTTGCACATCTTATATTGCTTGTAAGATATGAAATGATTAATCAGTTTTTTTTTTCTTTACAATATGTCTTACACAGTATAAAATTATATTTATAATAATTATATATATATATATATATATTATTTATTTATTTTTATTGGTGAAGCAATGTCACAAAAAAAATACATATAGTGATGTAAACATGGAAGACAGACGTAAAGACATACAGACACCATGCCTACTTTATGTTGTGTGAAAGCCCTTTTCTCTAAAATATTATCAAGAATTTGTATTTTGCGTTTTTCAGGATGAACCCCTTGAGATGTATCATCCCATGCATAAGAGGCTCATGAAGGTCAGGTTCAGCTTTTTGGTTTTGAATTGAAATGAACGACGTGTCAAACATACAGCGGAATGCTACAAGTCAAGGCACATCCTCTTGAAGTGTAAAGCCTCAGTTCCACCGAAAGCCGGACATACTACGGATGTCCCCGGAGACACTACGGATCAGATCCGGGGTCACCCGGGAGTGAAACCGTAGTCAGTCCGGGACGTTCCGTGATGAACCGTAGTAAAACCGTGGCCATCCGTGCTGAACCGTGGCCGTCCGTGGCGTATCCGGGAAGACGAGCGGCTCGTCGGACGTACAACTAACAACCGGGGTGATCCGGGGACATCCGGGAATGGAGAGGGGGGCGCCGTTGATCGTAGCGCATCTGGGAAGAAACGTAGTAGGACCGGGATGAACCGTAGTAAGACTAAGTAAGGCTGTGTTAATCCGGGATGAAACGGGAGCTAGTTGACACCCCGGAGCACCGCGGATGGGTTTAATTTTCGGCGTGTTGTTGTCGTCTGAGGAAGATTCTTCTTCTCTTCTTTTATTTTCTTCTTCTTCTGCTGCTGCTGCTGCAGCAGCAGCTTTCTTCTTTGCAGCAGTCATCGCCTTCTTCTTGGGTTTAATTTTCGGCATTTTGTCCTTTCAAATATTTTCGGAAGAGTGATTTTGTCTCTGAAAATCTGAACTATTTATACCGTGACGCATCCGGGCCGTGTCCGTGGCGTATCCGTGGTCAAACCGTGCTGATCCGTGGTCAAACCGTGGCCATCCGGGATGAACCAGGCTTGAACAGGGGTGATCCGTGGCGGAACAATAGTAGAACCGTAGTAGAACCGGGAAACATGTCAAATGTGTTGTCATCCGGGACGATTTCCTTCCCGGATCACCGCGGATCACCCCGGTTCTCACCTCTTTTTATCCGAGGTGATCCGGGGACATCCGGCTTTCGGTGAAACTGGGGTTTAAGACTTAACTAACCCCAATATAAATAGGTGACATTTTAGGGTATATCTGTGGATTATTCACACTCATAATTTAAGATTTTGAGTTAAAAACTTTAGGTGTTAGATTTAGCTGTTGTGTCTGTTCCGGTAAGACCTGTCATTCAGTTTGGAGTGACAACAGGTTTCAATCGTGTTGAGTTTTGGTAGTAGGCCATGTCAAAATGAATGCATGAGGAAAAGTGCAGTGATATGGGCCCCTGGATGCAATTTATATGTTGGACTGATATTCTTATCTTTACATAATGAATGTACAAAACACACACATGCAAAAAAATAAATGAATACTTACTGTTGTATCCAGCCTCATCTGCCAATCTGACACTGTTCTAGGAGGAAAGTAATATTTGCACACTTGTATACAGACAGGTGATGAGTCTAAAGGCCTTTTACAAACCAGGGCGATTCATTCACACTTTAATTTATTTTGTAAAAAAAAAAAGTGTCTTTTACTAACCACTTTGCCTTGAACTCGACGGATCGCCTTTCCTTTTCTTGAAAGGATGGTCCAGTGTACTCTATGTTAATGTAGATAAGAAAGTAATTTGGAGAATTAGACCTGCTCTTATCATGACTGCCACTTAAACACTTCTGAGTCATTTCACTTAGTTAGAGGAACCTTCGTAAGCCAAAGTAAGAATTCAACAGCAGCCTAAGTAACAAACAAGTAGCTCCTGCAAGCTGTTAATAACTTATTTATTGTTCCAGCAATAAGGACCTGATTTCTGTTACGTTAAGCTTGTTTCCATCAACTGTTCATGTGTAGCAGGTACCACTTTTGTGTATTACGGAACAGTCACATCACACTTGTGTTACGGGAATATTCATTCTGTTTGACAAGTTCAAGCATACAGTATGTTTTCTGTTTCCTTTCTCCAGCCAACACATTTTCATCCCAACTCAAAGTCAAATACCGCAGCTTGGTCAGTGGCACTAAGCTTTGAACTAAGATGCTCGACGTACCCCTCGAGCATCAGTTTTGGACGTGGCAGGGACGGCGTGTCAATATAAGCTTGTTCCATGCAAAGTGTCTTTTCCAAATATAACACACCGTACACACATTACCTAGTTTGGCCAAAATGTTTCATTGGAGACAGAGAGCTAATGTGAAAGGTAATGTGATTACAGTAAGAAGTTGTAGGCCATTACTCAGATCATGTATACATGTGTTCCTCTTTGGGTTCTGCTCTAAACACCAGGATCAAACAGTGTTAATACATACAAATGATTGCAAGTGCTGGATATATAAGAATGTCAGAATGCACTCTCTCACACACACACACACACACACACACACACACACACACACATACTCAAAGAGCAATTTGCATTCCAGACCCAAATGTACATACAAGATGGGTTACTAGTGCAGAGATGGAGAAAAGAGAGGGGGGTGTTGAGAGACCCCTCATCGATCTGCCCGAGGGAGAGAGAGGGAGAGAAATCAGTCAAGAAAAGAAGAAAGCAAAGCGCAGTGCCTGGCTGCATCTTTATCGCAGCAGACCCCTCCTCTCTCTTCCCCCTCCCTCTCTTCCTCGCTCCCTCTCTCCCCCTCTCGATCTCTGTCTGCCTGCCAGCTGATGCTGACTGGAGGTGAAGCTGTTCCTCTCTCCCCTCGTCATCCCGGTGAAAACCTGGACGGACTGACGGAGATTTTGAATTTTGACACCGACCAGCCTACTACCTGATGACAGCGGGAGGAAACTGCGAATTTAAAGAAAACAAACCAAACCAAACCAAGGAAGAGAGAGATAGAGAGAGAGAGAGAGAGAGAGCGGGTTGAATAAGACAGTGCCCAGTAACGCAGGGGGGGAAACAAACAACTTCCAAACCGTTGTGTCCTCTGAGCGGTCTGCGGGGAGCTCTGGAGCTGTTGCCACCAGAGAGGTAAGACAATGAACAGCCTGCCACGAAGATGCAAGCACGTGCACGCAGCCTTTATGTGCATATATGTACATATATGCGTGTGGTGCCCTGGATCACAACAGTGCGCACTGCGCTCTGTCCATCTGCACTCCGTCACTGTGTTTATGTTGAGCTGAGAGGCTGCCATAACACACTGTATAGATGGCGCTTGGCGCGGCGCGTGCGTGACGTACATGTATTTTCGAAGTGTTGGATCTGCGCATTAATGCGTTTGCCGTGCGTGTGGTACGTTTAAACGTGTTTATAGCCTACTAAATCGCTTCATCTTGCGTTTTTAGTAGCAGGTTGCACTGCGAAGAAATGGGAAGTTTGTTGCATTCAAGCGTGTACAAGTCGAACACCTGCTCCGATTGAGATTCATGATTGTGTATGAGTGCACCTATGTACGTGCGTTGCATTTGGGGGTCTTATGCGAAGTGGAGGCTTTGTTCATGGGCTTTTTCGAAACACTTTCTCATTGTGATTTTACTATGTGTGTGCATATGAGTGGGTGTGCGAATATTGTGTTACTACTGAGAGACGTTGCAGCAGATCTGTATGGAAGTGTGTTAATGCCAAAACTGCAGAAAACCGATCCAAGGCCAGGGCTATGAGCCCTGGTCAGCGTTGTTTTTTAACAGATTTGGAGAACTTGAGTTGTATAGGTGCATTTTTTTTTGGTTAACAGGTTTTAATAAGAGGTGCCCTATCTTAAGTAATCAACAGGCTTGAATTTATTTCACAGTTAACGTATCCACTCAAAGCAAATGACCTGACGTGACTTAGAAGGTGTAGTCCAGTGGTCACCAACCTTTAAGCCCAAGATCCCTGACCTCTGCCTTGGTGACAGGCAAGATCTACCTATTGAGGCGTTGAGAGAAAAAGACTGTCCAGACTGTACTCCAGGCTTTTTATTTGGCTGAATTGTAATTGAATGAAATCAAACACTTTGGTCCAGCTTTCAAATTGATTGAACGTCAATCAGGCATAATGGGCCTCATTCTCGAACGCAGTTAAGAAGAAGTTAGGAAGACATTTCTTCTGAACTCCACTTACGCGGTTTTCGGGACAAATTTGGCATTCATGAAAGTTTTCCCATCTGGGATTCGTTCTGAACTTAGACCAGAATTTCAGAACGCTAAATAGCAGTCGTAAATCGCCCAGAGTTTTCTTAAATGCAATTCCTCAAAAAACCACTAGATGCCCCACGGGGCCGCTCCGTGTTAGAAGGGGCATTTAGTGGGAAGGGCTGAATTTGTGAGAAATCGTTGGTGATTACGTTCACATCAACTCTACAGACATCCTCGGATTTAAATAATTATAATAATAATAAATACGAGAATATTTGTATCATTAACAATTACGTTTCACATTTATAGTCATGATTCTACGAGGCATCGTGATATCATAAAATAAACAAAAGCACTACACAACACTGCAAATGTAAGTGAATAAATAAATTGGCACTAAACTCAATCGCGTGGATATAGCCACAGTGGAATAGAATGGACACATCTACATTCTGCAACAGTATCTGCACCGGTGAAGTTAGGTCTCAGTTTACTCGACCGGTGCTCGCTTTCCGCTTTGACATGATTTTAATCGGTCTGAAGTTGCTTTCGCGTTGCCTGTGGAGTCTGTCGATTGTGCACACGTCTCTTCAGTTGCATGCCCTTATAAGGAGCTGGCGGGGCGTTTCTGTATGCAAATCCAGGTGCACGAGAACACGCGTTCAATTTAAGAATCCTCATTCGGGGGAGCACAGCTGAGAACACTTCGGCTGTGTAAGAACCCATTTTCAGGCGTTCATGAATCAGGCGGAGATCTTTTCTGACGTTGGTCTTCCGAAGTCCGTAAGAAAACATTTCAGAAGACACTTCTGAAAATGTTCGAGAATGAGTCCCAATGTGTTTCTGAATTTATTTTTATTTCATTTTGGAGAGCGACAGGGAAAGTCTCGATCGCGATCAACTAGTCGATCGCGATCGACAGGTTGGGGACCACTGCTGTAGTCTAACAGAACAACGATTGACATCCAGGTCAAACCCAGTGGCGTTTTGCTGTCAGGTGAACTTTGCATGTGAGGTACATAAATGATGAGCTAGCAGTTTGAATGTCACATAAGGAAGGATTTTCACGCATAATTAGTAAAACAATTCAATTCTGTCCTCAAACATTTGATATACTCATGACTTTTTCCTCACAAGTTCTCCAAATTACAAATGCGACCCCTAGTGCTTCATTTTGTTTTTGAGCTTTTTGCACAGCTTGTTCATCATTTGACTTCCATAGATTTGTAGTATAACTTTATTAAAAGCAAGTCTTGGCCTAAAAGAAGAAATGTAGGAAACAAAACAAACATAGGCAGCCAACTTAAAGTCACAGTTTTAGTCACTGAGTTTGTTTGACTAAAATTAAATATGGATAGATATTTGACCAAACAATCCCAACACAACATCTACTTCGGCCTACCTGCTTGTCACGAAGCTACCAACTAGGGCTGGGCGATTTGACCTAAACATAAAATCTCAGATTTCCTCTACAACACATCCGATTTATGATTTAATATTTGTTTTCCTCCTTTAAAACGAACTAGGCCGAGAAAAGACAAAGTAATTATGAACTTACCTCAAACTTTACTTAGATTAAATATGCCTTTTGAAAAGAATATTGTATCCCTGGAGAAAAATCACTTTTGTAAACAAGATAAAACACATGTTATTGTGCATGCCATAATAAAATGTATTTATCGCCCTGCTTAACTTTCTTCGGTACCACACTGTCTTTACTCACTGTCATGAATCTGTAGATAATCAACTTTCTATAATTCTGAGCTGCTTTTAGGTCCTTTACACACCGGGGGCGTGATGAATTATCAACACGGAAATGCAAAATACTCACAAGCAAATATTTCAGATCAAAACTATTCATACCATGAATGATGCAAATTCACGACAGTCTCAACACTTTATCAATACAAGTTTTGAATACTTTTGCGCAGGAAGAGGGCTAACTACCAGGATCCTTAAATGACTCAGATCTGCATCTGCTTTTATTGTGAAAGGTAAGGTTTGGATCTGGTATGTGCTGCCTTTGTCAGGATTGAAAGGAGTAATATAGTTTGCTCTTGGTTTGGAGCCTCCATGTTGGTGTACAATAAATTGTGCAATTTGAACACGTCTGTACAATGTGATTGTTTGATGCCTTTAATCAAGGTGCAAAAGCTCAGTGAAATGGACCTTTTCCCCCAAAACAAGTTACAACGGCGTAGTATTTGCATTCACATGAAAAAAAAAGCCCCCGGTGTGTAAATTCCTTAAGACTTAATGTCCATGTTGGCTTGAATGTCAAGCTTTTAACAACAAATATATACCATTCAACACATATTCAGGTACCTGAGTTTGTTTGTTTGTGAGTGTTCTGTCTTTTCATAGACGGGGTGGTTGTGCTTTAGGGAAGTGCAAAAATGTCTCATTTAATATAAGATCACAATCATTGACTTTTGTTGTCTCTGTTCTTTGTTTTAAGTCTGTATATATTATGTGTATTGTTTACTGTGCTGTACCACAAATTTCCCCTTTGGGGACATTCAAGTTTTCTAAGTCTAAAGTCTCCAGTGTTGTTGTCTCTCTGCAGATAAATTAAGTCATGAAGCATGGTCTCTCGCTGCTTAATAAAGATGAAATTATATTTGTGAATAGTACTGGCAGAGATCTGACATTTTCCAGCCAATGACTTGCTTCTAATCCCATTAAAAAAGACCATAAACACAATAACTGGTCACGTACAAAGGGCATTTGTTGACAAAGATCATTACAACACAGCAGTCAACTCTACCTGCTTCGAGAGAACAGCAAAGTAAGTTATACATCGTATGTGGACACTCAGCAGCTAGAAAACAGGATAAAAAGAATAACATTAAAGACTGTACTTGAACAACAATCCATAAAAAGCAAGGGGCACTGCTGTACATCTATCATCTAGGTGTATGTGTGTCTTCAATAGAGATGTATGCCAGCCTCCCGTCACAGACATTTACAGGGCAGTAACCTGCTGCCTAATTTAAGCGCAGAAAGATTGCTGATGAAGCCAGATAATCATCCTGGTATCTTTCACTGCCAACTGTATGTGTGTGTCCTGTCTCAGCCAGGTATGCCCTACAATATATTATTGTCAAAACCGATGTGTTTACTCAATAATACTTCTTTTTGCATCCAGAGGGTTGTATCAGCTACACAGTATGACACCATGTTAATCTGTGCAACATGCAGAGTTCAAATCAGTGCAAAACAAGCTTCTTTTTGCCACAGTACAAACAAAAGCAGTGTAGGACATTTGTTATCAGTGTCGTCCAACCATTTGCTGCTACATAGAACAATTGGACCAGGACTGTGTCTTATTTATATAACTAGCCATTTAGACAATCATGTCTAAATGGTTGTCTAAATGGCTGGACGGTTGAAAACAAGCAGAGACTACACCTTCCTCCACAGTTTACCTGAACTGTACGAGCTTATTAACAGCTGTTTATATTATAGGGTTGGGGAGCCTGCAGGTATCTACCACAAAGGATTGTGGACTCTTGCGTGTATGTTTAGTAAGTCATATTTAAGAATTGTAACAATTATTCCATTCTGACGGTCCCTCTCAGTAGACTTTCACAAGATTTGTACTGTTTTGTGTTCCTACCGAACTCATTCTGGGTGCTCTTTCTCATCAAATCTCATTGAGGGTCTTTGGCTACATTCAGATCGCATTGGATGAAAAAAATCAGCCTCCTCAGTCATTTGAAGAGACCAGTATGGAACAAAACATCAGTCATCCTGCAAAAAAGTTGAACCCGTGGCTCAATGTTTTGTGTTGTGGTGGGCAAGCTGACTGGATAATCGGGACAGGATTAGGGATGTCAAAGTACCAAAAATTTGGTTTGTGATGCCAATACCAGTGAAATTCCACAATCCTCAATAGCCAAGTCTATACTACGACTAAAAACAAAACAGTAACTCCCATGTACTTCAACATACAGTCCTTTATTACCATTTGCATACAGTTTTTGCGAATTAATTATTAATAAGTGATGATAGACCTCAAGTTTCTTGCTTAAAACTCAATTTTACAAGAATACATTTGAACAATGATGATAATGTAATCATTTATTTTACCCTGTACTCATTTTTTACTGAATAGAGCTTGAAGGCAGCATAATGTAACTCAATGCAACCTCTGTTAGCTACGTTAGTTCGCCAAGCAGGGCTGTTAACGTTCAATCAATCAATTTTAAGATGCATTTGTTGTTCTCAATGCAGCATTATCAGGAAATTTTCTATTTTTCTCGGGACGATGGTTTGTGGTGAGATTCAAGCCCTAAACCCCGGTACCTACGGGGTACCTGTGGTACTGGAGAAAAATGAGCATTATGACATTTGGTTCTTGTGACATCCCTAGTCTAGATGTATTCTAGGGCTCTACACCGTAGATTGCAAAATTACCAACTGTTTGACAACTTTACAAAAAGCAGCTCCCTTACTCGACAACAACAACACGTACCTGCTAGCTTACCGCCCGGGCAGCGGAGGCACCACGAAAGAGTGGAATATTATAAACCTATGTGCATCTGATAAGCCTTAAAAACTATGGATCAGTTACTCAAACTGGATTTCTTGGACCATAGTCCATTGTCTCACTCAAAGAACTACGTTGGTGAGCCCACGTTATTTCATGTACCGCCTGAAATAACACACTCACCCCTTGTATTGTTTTAACCTCGGGCTGTTTTCAGTCTGAATGCCTGCTAAGTGTCTGTATAGTAAAGTATTACAGCAACTGGGCTGGGCTAAACTTGTTTTGTTGTAGTCTCAACATAGTTTTGTATGACCTTTCACAATGTTTTACACTCATTTAATTGCTGCTAAAACAAAGGTTATATGTAAATGACTATATCAATTTATCAAACCGTTCTTAACACAATACTGTCTGTGTTACTTATACTGTAGAGAAAGCTGTCCTGCTGTGATACATGACTCAGCATAAAGACTCCAAACAGACAGAGTATAATGAACGAATGGTTTACCTGGATGTCCCCAGTTTTTCAAATAAAAAAAAATAAAACACCACACGACACACATGAATCGGAGAAGACATATTCATTTATTGAAATAACACAATTGCCACCTGAGGTTGAAAACAGTGATGAAATACAGCAATCAATCAGTGTTCATGTTGCTCAATTAATTGTGTCATTTTGTTGCATCCTCTTGCATGTATTCACATTATATTTTGCAGACATTTTGGCTTCCATAACATGTCGTCTTCCAGAGGAAAGAAAACATCCAATGTACACAAGTGTTTCTTTGACCAAAGTTTGACCATTTGCGTTTTTAGATTTGTCCTATGTTCACCAAAAGTTAGCATAATATAATGTCTCATTTGTATTTCCATACATATCAATACAAGTCATCAACTAGGGAATTTCTCAAGGTGATATCAGTCAGTTAAATATTGTTTTACCCTATTCAGCTATAGTCTTGCAAAATGTAGGCAATTTTACAACACAAATCTAATCTATATTTAAAGGGCGTTTTCTTAAAAAAAAAAAATGTCTCACACTCCAGTACTTACATACACCAAACTTTCCAGTAAATAGATTTGAATGGCTGTTGAGAGTATTTTCTGATTTATGGATTGATACAAAGATATATAAATTTCTCTCAGTAAAAAACTTTGACGTAATTAAATAATACAAGGATTTTGAAGCTGGCTTCATCCAATGTTCATATTTCTGTTCTACAATTTTGTGCAAATAAGCACATACAATCATATAATTACAGAATTCATGATAATTGCCTTAATGTAGTGCAGTGGTGAAGTTGATATCTCTTTTTTTATTTTTTTTACCATATTCACCTGTAGGGTCTCCCCTTATAACTCAACGTTTGGATGGACAAATAATTACTCAAAGTACTTAATAACCTCTATACAGTCAGCAAACACAAAACAGCTTTACTTTCCTACATGCACCTTGCGCAGTAATACGTCAGTCTCATTAGTGCTTCTTTGTCCTCTCACACATGGTTGAGGTGCTACAGTGGCCCACCCACATTGCAACTGCAGCCTTACATGGCCACACTTCAGGCTCAAGTTTAACTGCTTATTCATCAAAGCTTAGGCAGCTAAAACACACACACAGACACACACACGCACACACACACACACACACTGCTGCTGCAGCAGAGATGAAACCCGCAAAACAAAACACACTGTGTCTTAGATGTGGATGTGAGAAGGGAAGGTGGAAAGGAAAAAGAGGTGTCAACGGGAAGGGAGAGATGAGGAAGAGATAGAATGAACATATATAACCCATGTGTATTGAGCCTGGCAGAAACCCCGGGGAAATTCAGCAGCACAGCAGAGTTACTTTGCTGTTTTGATTTGATGAATATTCATGATCAGGCAGAGAGAGAGGGAGGCAGCCTGGTTCATGGCAGCATTTTGATGTGTTGCTAGCTAACAAACGGAGGTTCCTTTCGCAGGAATTGCCGCCCACATATTACATTTGTTCAGCAGTATGGATAGATTGGATGTTGCGCCCATTGATTGTTTCCCAATTCACTCTGATTGGTCGAAACAGTGGACCATTCAGAGCTTATTAGGTGGGAATCTTTTATCAAACCTTATGTACTGTATCTCCTCACTTACCTTTTTAAATCAAAGGCAGCAGATTAAACCAGCAGGAGCTAGTTGTCGTGAACATCTTGATTGAAATGGTTTGGCTCTCTGCAGTTGCTATCTGCGTTAAGCCAAAGGTTGTTTGTGAGCGATAAGACACATCCCTCTGTAACAACAGGTGTGTGTCACTTCACAATAAGTAGACTGTGTGTTGTTTTAGAGTGACGGCTCTAATGATAATTGAAGAATCTACAGCACTTTGGATCAAAATGTTGATATGATATGAATCAATCAGTTGAATATTTCTAAATCAGGACCCTCACTATTTGGAGAAAGTATCATGTGTGAGATGCATTTAATTAATTATTATGCTCATTTACTGTTTGTAGGTTCAGGTTGGGGACATTAATTATGTTGCAAAAAAAGGTGGTGCTTCTGCTTTCCCAGCCAAAAAATGGTAATTAAACATCTTTGAGTTGTTCGTTGTCCAACGTTGAACTACTTGCATACTTTGAAAGGTAAACCCAATAACATTTGAGGAGCAATTCAAAAGGATTAGATTCAATTAGTGGATTTGGTAATGGATTTGAATTTGATGATTGGACATCAATTACCACAGCAAAGGTTAGAGCATTTGAGTCAGCCTTAGAGTAATGATTGCTAAAATATCCAATGTTTAGGAAGTCACTGAGCATTTTTTTCACAAAAGAACAGAAACTACATGTGTTTGTGACCCGTTTTAGGAACCAATGGGCTTGAAAGCCTACGGCTGCACACAGGTCAGAAATTAAGAAATGTGTTGTTGGTTGAGGTTGTTTGAAAAAAAAGTATAACACAGACGTCTCCTTTAAGTGGAGGAAACAGATTTTTGTTGGTGGTAGATAATCTTTTCTCCTGCTTTCGAATAATTGCTGATCTCTCTCGCTCTCTCTCTCTCTCTCTTTCTACTGCATTAACACCCATAAATATTGATGTCATCCCCCCTCTCTCCCTCATTCTTTCCATAAGACTCTCTCTCTCATACATCTTGGCGTTAACATATTCCTCAAGGGGCAGTGCATTAATAGCAAATTTGATGCTGCCAGCTCCTCTCCTTCTTTTTTGCTGTAGTACTCATTCTTTCAGTTTCCTAAATCCCTCGACTTCTCTTCTACCTTACCGTCTACCATCTAATCACTCTTTACCATCTCTTTTACTTTATTTCCGTGCTCGTCAAGCATCTTCCTTCCTCCCTTACTGTCTTTTGGTCCTCCTCTTTTTGTGCTTTCCTACATCATCCATTTTTTTCCTGTTCATATTTCATACCCTTTTTACCCTCTCTTCTTTACTTTATTCTCTCTATCCCCTCCTCTCCCTTTTGTCTGTCCTTTTCCTTTCATTCATCCACCCTACCACTGAATACAGCAACCTTTTATTTACATTTAGCCAAGCAGGCAGCAGTGAAGTTAACGTTGATTCCTCGAAACCATGATGATGATGATCGTTCTATGACCTTAACCACTGAACCACAATAATATCACAAACACATGGTAACATATTGGAGCTTTACCTTTATTAATAATTTAGTTGTATCATCAAAATAACACTTTGATTCATGGCATTGTGGCATGGCTCGCTAGTTTCCTCCACTGTATGTTCTTAAAGAGAGCAGCACACCCAATAGTGATGTCCCGGGACCCAATAGTACACTGCGCATCACTGCAGCAAGGTGAGAAGTTCAAGCAACCATAACAAATGATCCTTTGCTAAGCCCCTCCCCCTTTGGTAACTGTTGCTAGGCCCGTCAGGCTTTCGCACTTGGCATGTCAATATGGCATTTTCAACAATATCAGTGAGGTATATTCCAAAGGAATAATAGTTCTGAAATATCAGTGAGAAGTAGACAGAAAGGACTATTTGAGAGATACTTTCACATTGTGAATAAAGAGGCCGTTAAAATGGGGGGAAAAGCTCAGCAGTCCCAATGAAAGCTTCAGACACCCCGTGTCTTGTCTAGCGATCGGTATCTTTAGGATTTTATCGATACTACTACTCTTATCGATACTCCTTAAAGGTTCGGTTCTGTATCGACACTCTTATTGGTTCTTTTTCATCAGTAAATAATTACTTATTAATAAATTGAGAACAGGATTTATATTTGAAATATAATTCATGTTTCTAGAGCAGCAACAATAATGTTTACAACAGCAACGTCACTTTTAAAAGTCATTAATATCTCACTGGAAACATATCTAAAATGTAAATAAAATAAATATTATTCATGAGTGAATTCTCTAAAGAACTAAGAACACAGACATCAACCAGTATAACCAATGGAGGTGAGCAACAACTGGCGTGATGTGTTTTTTCTTTGTTCCAGTTAAAAGTCTAGCAGCTGCATTTGAACAGTGTTGAAAATTACAAGACTGTTTCTAACCTCTGACCACACCCAGCATCACGTATGGGAGTGATCTCAATTGCATCTTCAACATCTCCCAGTAATGTCACAGGGGCTAAGAGTACACCTGTACATCACTGCAGCAATGTGAGACGTTAAACCACTTGATATCATGGAGTGTTAAGTTACTCTTTAATTTGTACCCACAATTAAATGCTGGTTCAAATTTACAATAAAAAGTGAGTCATTATGGCCTCATTGTTTACACTAGCTTTATTATGATGCTACATGTGACACCACACTTCTTCCTTCCACCAGGTGGGTTTAAAACGTCCTCGTTCTCGGTCAGAGATGGAGTACCCTGACGACTACCTCCTTTCTGAGCTGGGCCACCTGCAGCTCTACAACGACTTCAATGGTACCTACTACAATGACACCGACGCCTTACTGCCAACAGGCGTGAAGGTCACCATTGTGGTCGTCTACATGATTGTCTGTGTCATCGGCCTGGTGGGAAACTTCCTGGTCATGTATGTCATCATAAGGTAAGGAGAAGATGAATTTCTACAGGCACTAAAATGAAACCTGTTTAAACCTAACACTAGCGTCTACAACATTCTTGAAACAAGTTGATTTGCATTGGAAACACTTTGAAATGATCCCACTATGCTGGCACATTGTCACTTGGTCTTTGAAAACTCCTAACTTACACAGAGGACTACAAAATGTTTGCAGTAAGCTTCAATTTCACTTTTAGCCCACTCTTGTTGAAAATTCTTCATGTGAGATTTTATGGTCTAAACCAGAGGTCTTCAACAGGGGGTCTGCGGAGGTACTGCAGGGGGTCCGCGAAATATTTAGTTGATTAGACACATTTTTTTTTTTTTTCAAACATGAATCTGTCCATTATTTTAATAGTTCAGTATTGTATGCAAGATAACAGGTATGTTTCTAAATGGCAGTGACACGGCCACCCGACTCACTGTACCTTGCACATGTTTAAAATAAAAACGTGAATATATGAACCTCTGTATTATTTGAAAAGCTTAGTATTGAATGCACAATAAAGAGGTATGTTTATACATGGCAATTATTAATACAATTTTATACAATATATATATAGTCGGGGGTCCCTGCTCCATCTCTATCAGTTTGGGGGTCCTTGGCCTGAAAAACGTTGAAGACCCCTGAACACTTCAGTAGTTGAGAAACCCCTACAGTCCAGACTTCCAGTTTGGTGACAGCACATTTTTCGAAATCCAAAGCTTTAAAGTCGGGGATGATAATATGATCACTGTTGTAGCAATCCATGCTAAAAGAATGAAATACTTTGAATATTACAGTCAAAAAATAAATGAATGCTATTCGATCATTTCACAGAGGTTCTGCTCCGTGTACACAAATGTGGTCCCGGCAGCAAGGGTTTTGTGACAAGCGTGGGTTCGACCCTCCCTACTCACTTTCGCCTGTTCAACAAGTTGACTTTTGAGACATTGGAGGTGGAAATGGAGCAGACAGTGGCTGTTGTCTCCACTGCGGCAGAGGCATCAATGATAAACATCATCATGCACTCGTATGAATGCGAGCACATACAATTTTAACACGCACGCTCACAAAAATGGATCGCATATGCAACCGTCTGAAGCCTTGGTTTGTTTTATTAACTGAACACAACGATACTTAGTTCCTGGCTATTATACAATACAATACTCAACACATATTCCGTTTTTTGCTTATAGATCATCCTAAATCCTACACACTCGACCGTTAACGTTTCAAAAGCCAAAACCATTGATTAAGAAAAAACATTAGTTCATTTTCAGAAGTTGCAGCATGAGAAGGTAAGTACTCCTACAAAGTAAGTTTGCGACCACTCAAGGTGATCTTTTAAAACACACAAGCCACCCTCAGCATGTGTCTACCTGTTTGTGTATACACATGCCCTGTTGAGTAGATATGTGTCTTTTGTGTGTGTGTGTGTGTTTGTGTGTTTGCAAATATTCCCTGTGGATTTGATTTGAAAAAAGCGTAGGTGAACATCTGGGTGTTGTTTGAGTCAGTGTATTTGTGTGCACTCATGGTTGGCCTGGTGGACAGCTGCTGTCTGCTCATGTATGTCATGTTAAACCAAAACACTGTACACACTGAATAGGTGTGTACAGTGTGTGTGTGTGTGTGCGCGCGCGTGCGTGCGTGCGTGCGTGCGTGCGTGCGTGCGTGCGTGTGTGTGTGTGTGTGACTTTGTTGTTGGAAAACTGTTCCAGACAGCTGAAAGCTCTGTCCTTGCTTCTTGTTCTTCAAACTGGAGACTAATGGTGGCGTTATGGAAATTTCTCCCTGAAACTGGTTAGCTGTCCATTTAATATCTATGTGTGTGTTTGCTTGAGAAGCAGTAGCAAGCGCTTGGACCTGAAGTGAAGAGAAAATAATTATATGTTGGAAATGTGAGCTAGTGTGTGTGTGTGTGTGTTTTTGTGTTAGAATGCTGTCTCCATATTACCTCCATCGTTGAAGATAATTACTATCCTTGTTAGACCTGTTCTCACTACATGGAGTTCTGTAGATAGACATATGAGTTACGCACACATAATGGGAATCATTCCATCGGTCTCCACCTCTTTAGCATTCCCACCCACATATACTCACACACAACACTCACTGGGGCGACCTTAGCACCGGCCGGGGTTTAAATCCAAACCGCAGCCTTTTGCTGCGTGTCATCCGCTCTCTCTTTCTCTCCCTCCATTTCCGTCATTTTGCAGCTGCTTGCATTAAGGCAATAAAAGCCCTAAAAAAAGAATCTTCAAACCAGAAACAACAAAAGCTAAATTGCATTAAAAAAAAACTAAACATTGACACACTTCTGAAAACTGTTGACTAAATTATTTTGTCAACTGGCTTTCCTGCTTATTAACAATGTCAGCTCTCAGCCATTGCCCACAGTGAAGATGGCTGCCCTCGACAACTTGCCCTTGTCAAGGGTGTCAGAAGGAAGCAGCCTCCTCACGTAAAGCAGGTGGAGGCTAAATAACAACATATCACTAAGCATTCTGTGCATATTTTGCAAATTTAAATCTCAAATATTCACAAATGCTAGCGACAAGATTTGAGCTGTGCAAAACTGTGTCCACCCTTTTGGTCAGCAGTTTTCTATCCATATACAAAGAAGCGTTTTTATAAGAAATGTCTGTGTATTGGCTGCCCAACACTTTTTTTTCCTTGTGTTTTTTATTTCCTTATGCTAACATAAATGAATGTATTTAAGATAATTCAATACATATAACACAATATAAATCTGTAATTCAGTGAGTAAAGCTGTGGATTGCTGACATCTGATTAGCACTGTATTAAACAATTTAATTGAATCACAAACTTTAAAGCAAAAATTAAATCTGAAGATATGTATGTATGTATACATCACTCCCCAGGTAAGTTACACTGGTTTTCAGAGGCACCTTAAAGAGCTTGACACCCTTTAAGAATGATCTCAGACTCTGCAGTGCAGGTCTGAGCATCAACAGAGAGCTCTGAATTTAAAGATATCCAATTATCACAAAGACTTAAAGAAAGGGACTCAATGTGACTCTAGTAGATTCGGTATTAAAGTGATGGGTTGTGGGTAATTACCTTGGATGGACTTGCATCTTATCCAGGAGGTATGTATTCAGGAGCCCAAGTACCAAAACAGTAGGCTGCCCAACCAACTCTCCTATTCATGTAGAGAGTCAGCAGAGAGAAAGAAAATGAGATTAAGTGTAAATGAAGTCTGCTTTCACTGTGCACCAGATGTGCCATTCGGATGCAGTTTTTAAGAAATAATCACAGCTAAGAAAAGTCTGAGTCATTATTTTGAGGCAGATGGGAAGAGGTGACATTTAACCTACACAAACACAAGCCCACACACTCACAATCTATTACTACTGTGTTGCACATAACAATTGTTCTTTTTACATAAATAGGCAAAACTGCTCTCTACGAGTTACTGTGTCCTGCCAAGAGAGCATTGAAAAATATAGCAAGATATCACTCAAAGACGTCCAAAGCGACGCTATGAATTTTGTAGTTTGGGTGCATTCTGTTTACTGCCACCATCTTTGTCAATTACTAAAGCTATACAATCTTAATTTGGCCAGCAGGGTCAAGCAAAGGGAAACTCACAAGCTTACTGGGATAGTCTGAGACAAATGTTATTCATGCAAATGTGCCACAAAGTATACCAATTGTAAAGCCTCATTTCTTTTCTTATTGAAGTAATAACCCTTTAATCCATTTGAGGGTAGTCTACCAAAATAATATGTCCATTGCCCATTTTCTCATTGTGGGGAGTCTTATAAATGACCTCAAGTGATGTAATTTGAGGCAAAGATTGAGTGTGGATTTAGAAAGAAGAGAGTTTGCCAGACTTCTGGTTTGAGGGTACATTAGCCACAACTAGCATAACGACTCAGAATTACATTCTGGATAATGTAGGCCCCAGGTTTTGACAAGGAACAGGAATGAGTGTAATAAAAAAGGTGATATCTCTGCTGCAACGTTTTTTGTGATTTCTCTGTGAAAGCAGATATAGGCTCAGAAAGTCGTTGAAATTAAGTGGCTTTGAAAATCCAGATGCTTTAATACTACATGCTTTCCTACACTATTTGTGTATGTATTGGAAAGATTGATTATATGTTAATACCTCCCCAACTTGTCTTTGTCCTTTACACTGTGCTGCCTCTGCAATTCTTCACAGTTACAGCTGAGACAACTTAGTCACTCTTTAAACCAGATGGAATTATGTGACATTCAACCCACTAAACAAATTCACACCGTACTTAATAAGTTACTGTAAAATGTCTCCCTTTTGGTGGAGCTACATCAGATGGAGGAGAGAACAAAAGACAGACACAGGCTTGTGCTGTTCACGTGTCAGGTGTGACGGAGCGAAGCAGGGACAGTGGGAGGCCGGCAATTTGAGACGGCAGAACAAAGAGAAGTTTGACAAAGACACGGAGGGTGGTTCACTTTGATATCTGGCCCCAAACAGAGATGGAGATTGAATTATATGTGATTGAGACAGCTGAAGCCTAATGTTTAGCTCGTCTGAGCTTTTGAAATCATTCTGTGGATTTTGTCCCCAATCTTTTACACTGTACTAATGTGGAGAAGGGATGACTTCAGAGCCAGAATGGACTGGAGGAATAATAACAGCAGCCCGTAACTCTCGAGGTACATTTGTCTTGTGTGTGTTTTGACAGACTTGAAAATATCCAAACCATTAAACATTCATTGGTATTTCGTCAAGGGATCCTAGCTCATCCATACAGCATCGTCAGCAGCTATTTAGCATTTTCTCTCCATTCACTTTCTATCAGTGGGAATAATCTGAGTTACATCAGAGGATCTTGTTTACTGTAAAATGACCTGAACGCTGTCCTCTGGTAGCAGCAACCTTTTGATGCTTGGTAATACAGTTTAAACCAGGTCACTCGTTTAAAAAAGAGAAAAATTAGCAAGGGGTTTCAGCAACGAAACTCAGTCAAATAAACAAGAATTTGCAACCAATATATGCAAATGTGGACACACAAACTGTGTGTGGCTCGAGTTTTTCTTCAGCAAAAAACTTGAAAATCAAAGTTAAGGTGTCTTTTGGAAGGGAAGAAGAAGAAAAAAGTGCTATTCTTCATGGATAATCCATAAATCTTTATTTAAATAGCAGGGTTGGTGACAGATGGTAACCAATTGGGGCTGACAGCAGCTGTCCAATCCACATCTTCCTTGTAAACAATAACAAGCGATAAAAGGCACGGAGGAAAAGCAATCGAGCAGCATTAATTGAGGTTGCATGTCTGTAGAGAAACTCCTCTCACAGCATCTTTTTGCTTTTTGTTTTCCCAGACATTCCCTAGTGCTTTGACAGCGCTGCAAGCTTAGCGTGTTTCCCGCTTCGAGTGCTGTCAGAGGACAGTCGAGGAAGAAGAGTTTTAACTTCCAGCAGCAGAGCACCGCAGTGCAGCCGTGTTTTTGGCTCGTAGCAACAACAAGAGCTAAGAGCAGGGATTTCTACAAGCATCTGTTTAGTGCTACAGGCCCAAAAAACGAGCAGGTGGACCACAGGGAGAGATAAACATCATGCTGAATTGAGCAGAGAGCAGCCTTGAGACAGAGAGGATGGCAGGATGAAGCGGTGTCTACACGGAGCAGGGTTTTCCTTTTTTTGAGAGGGAAAAAACTGCAGGGAAGGATTTTTGTAAGGGGCCTGTTTCCATAACAACAGACCGATCCACGTCGTACGTTTTAGGACATCGTCAGGCCTTAGCATCAGTTCTGAGTTGAGTTCTCAGGAGCTGATACTAAGGCCTAATGATGTCATCATTCCTTGGAGCAAAAAACAAAACAAATCAGGCAGTGAAACAAAGGAACACAAATTGTGAAAATCTAAGGTGTCATCCAACTGAACCAACAGGCAAATCTGCTTCTGTAGACTATGTAAGGTGAATGATAGTTGGAGCACTTTCAAGGCTTGGATGATGAAACACTTCCTGTTGAATAATCAGTACAAACGATGAGCAACTGCCTTAGCAAACATCTGGGTCCTGTGATGAAAAGCCAAATGTAACAGTCAAGTATAAACTAGTAAGTAAATAAGGCAACTGTAAATCCCAAGGAGCATTTTGGCAGGAGACCGTCACAGAATTTAAAATTCTATTGTAGGCCCTGCTGATGGCGTGCTTAATCTCAGTAGTGGAGCTGAAACCATTAGTCAATTACCGGTAATCAAGTCGATCAACAGAAAAATAATGTTGGAGCAACTATTTTCATGATGTTGGGGATGTCAAGTTTGTCACGTTTAAAACATGTTAAGGTTTTAGACTTTGAGTTGAACAGAACAAGACATCTGAAGAAATTTGTGATTTTCTGACATTTTATAGACCAAAGCTGGGATTTTTTTTTTAAACAGATGAAATCATGGCACTAAACTATGAAACTATCTTAGAATTAATAAAGATGATAGAATTTAATTTACTTTAAATTCCAATTTAAAATCTGATCCAGTATTAACTAACACTTTAGCAGGTTTAACTTTTAAGATTGCTGCCTTTTTAAGATGGAATTGAGCAAAACAATTAGGTTCCTTGAAGAAATGGACAGACTCAACCCAATATAGTTTCATGACACTGCTGTTAAATGTCTATCACGATACCGGTTCAGCAAAGAAAGTGTTATGATATATCTGGATTTACTCATTTTAAACTGTGTAATTTTAAACTTTGATTATAACTAATTTTAGTTCGAATGAATAATTGTATTTGCAACCCAGCCTAAACAAATAATCCAAAAAGTAACTAGCAACTTTTGTACAGCTCTGATCTTCTGGCCTGCTTCTTCTCCATTCAAATGGTTGCTGGTCGACATGCTTTCCTACATAAAACACTGAAATAATTCAAACCTGGCCATAACATCAATCTTCTTTATAGTATTGTTAAATTGTCAAGGAGATTTATTTTAATATTGCCTCCAAATTACAACTGTGGAGGAGTGTTTTGACAAGCATGTTGTGCTTTTACAATAAAAAATGACATGACAAGTGTCCAACTATGACAGTGCTCTGAATGGCTGAGTTTTGTGTGCATTCTTTTTCTGAGAGCTGTAATTTAGTGGGTGTGAAGACAAAATACAAATCAGGGGGACACTGGATGCCAAAAAGGTCTGTCAAGTCCATCGTGTTTGATTCCTGCAAATAAATAAAAAAATATAAAGTGTGAATAAAAATACATTATTACAGAACACGTAATATCAATGCCATGTTGGTTCTTGACTGATCCAACTTTGGATTTTGAATGTGGTGAAGGGAGAACTAAGGATTGAAGATGAGGGGAAGAATGAAGCAGGGATTGGAAAGAATACACAGAGAGGGAAGTGAAATAGGCACAGAAGAAGGATCTCAAGTAAATATGTATTGTCCCTGGAGAGCACTGTACAGCACACCGAAACAATTAAGGGCTGTATACTGATTGGCTAAATTGTCAAAACAAATCAGAATATTGCTGTTTTGTCCCATTCGAATCCCCAGATTATGAAAAAATACAACCAAGTAGAATTTGCTACAAAGGAAGTAAACATACTGTCAACTGTATTTCGGAAAATCTTTCATTTTCTTCCTGGTTTGCTCATTAATTCATGTTAACACATTGTTTATATGCATGTCACAAAGGCCTTTAGTGTGTGTGTCTTGTATATAAGTATTCGCTGTTCTATGGTGTAAAAAAAAAAAAAAAACTCAGCTGTTTGATTAAAATCCTGGAAACATGACCAGACTTTCAGTAGCAGGTCAGTTTGTGTCAGATGTGACCATCTGCTGTGGAGCAAATCTGGAATTTTAATTTGAGTTTTTGGAACCACAGAGTTAGGTTGTGTGCGTGCTCTGAGCTGCATTGAGTGGTCCAATTATCAAATTCTCTCGTTTTTTTTTTTAGAATATTGTTTTTGCTTTTTTTGCCTTTATTTGATAGTGATAGTCAGGGAAGCGGGAGAGAGCCTGTGATCATCTGACATTTTTAGGTGAACAAATGTTACAAGAGTAACTTTCATGAACTGAAAACACACTGTGAAAGGGTTGAAGATCTAAGACTCAAAAAATATATAACACCAAGACCAGACAACGCCGTGTTAGCAAACTTGTCAATCACAAGGTTGCCCGCCCTAATGTGTACCCTGCTTTATCAGCTATTATACTCAAAATTCAACCACAATTTACTAAATGAACATCATTCTGTATTGAAGAAGAGTGAGAAGTATTGTCATTTTTCTCATAAACTTCCATACAATTTTACTTATTTTTGCAACCGGAGAATTTGCATCCGGCTGGAAAAATGCTGAAACAATAATTTTTTTAAACTGCTGCCTGGGAATGACACGTGTGTAGGGTAACTGGAGCTGCAATGTTGGAGGATTGAAGCAGACATTGTAGAAATAAAGGGATTAAGTCCACTCAGGTGCTCTTTGGGTACGCATGAATATAAATTTAAAATTAAGAGTAATTTAATGACACGGTCCGCGTTCCTCATATTTATTTTTCGTATAACATGTATTCCGACCTAAGGCCAACCGCAGAAGCGTTAGTGAAACTAATCAAGCTTCCCCAGTTTGATTATCATTCACCAGCTGTTGAGCCTTTTGGCAAGTGCAGACCAGCTTTCACTGCACGTGTTTAACCTAAAAATGATTTGACGCGATATGATGCAGTGAGCGCTCCTCCTCTTACAGCCTCATTGATCACATGGTAACAGCTAGCAAGCAAAAACTAGCACAAAGAGTTATCAATTGTGTACTTTCCTCCGAGCTGCTTTCTGCTGGTTAACTGAAATATAAAAACATATATTCATTCCAGTAATATGATCAAAAGTTACTTAAAAAAAATGTATAATTTTGCTCAGCCAGTGCTGTAGTGTTGGCAGTTGTGGGTTGCACATGTGATGGGAGAATGCACCGTGCATGCAGAGGGTTGTAATTTGACTGAATTCCTTTTAAATGGGATACTGCCAAATGATCTGTACATGTGATGGAAAAGTGCACTGCTGAATGCGGTGCATGGTTACAACTCACTTAAATGGTCATGCTTTTTATCAAACAAGTATTTTTTTGTGTGTGTATTATCCCCCAAAATAAGTTGACTGTTAAAAAAGGTACAAATTCTATATCTACATTTCGCAAAATTCCCAGGCTCTCCTTCTGGGAAAATTCCCAGAAGGAGAGCCTGGGAATTTTGCGACCCTTTGCAATGCTAGTAGTCAGCCAAAAGTGTCTCTGAATAGAAAGAAACATTCATACTTTGACTCAGAGTGTGTGTGTGTGTGTGTGTGTGTGTGTGTGTGTGTGTGTGTGTGTGTGTGTGTGTGTGTGTGTGTGTGTGTGTGTCCTTGTAGTTCAGCATCAGTTCAAAGTTTTATATTACCTTTTTCTGTGTGTTTCCATTAACAACTGTATTCTCGGGAGACATCTCATTCAGACCAAAACAAGGGGTGTGTGTATGTTTGTGTGTGGAGGTGAAGGTCGAGCTTGGGGGTTTTTATTTTGAGTTTTTTATGTTAAAATATATTGATGCAGATGGGAACAAAGGCAAAAATAGAGAGGTCGATAAACAGAGAGAAGGAGAGACAAATAAAGGGCAAAGAGATAGGGTGCATCCAGTGTCACATTATCTGATATCCTCTCATATGTTTTATCTCTTCTATAGTTCCCTTTACTAAACAGAATGTGTGTGTGTGTGTGTGCATGTGTGTATAATCTGCATTCACTGAGAGCCATTATGATCCTCCTGATGAAATCGGTTTATTCATTAGTTTGTTCCTTGATCCGTCGCACAGGTTTCTCTGCAACATCACTTCTTGATTCTTATCAAATTGGTAAATGCTGCTTCTGCACATGTATATGTCACTGATTGGTGATACACTTTCAGAAATAAATAAGGGTACATCGTTTATTATTAACATTTTGTATTCTTAGGGTTGAAAGTAGATCAAAGTTGTTGCTGGTACTACCAACCTTACCTTAATCGCTTCATATCATTCTCCCCCCCCCAACCCCAGCTTCACGCATCCCTAAACACATGAATTAAAACATTTTTAGATGCTTGTATTGTGTAGAAAGAAATAAGAAACACTTGACAGCATTATTTATTGAAATGGTTTTAAGTGCCACAGAATAATTTGTGAATATTGACAAAACGTTCCAAATAGTTTGTATTGTTTTAAATTAGAAGAAAATGTGTTAACATCAACAGTTTACAAGCATTTAGGAAGTAAACACCATTATGCCAGTAGAGTAAACAAAAGGGACATAGCTTGTTTGACCTGCTGTCTCTGTTGAAACATCATGATCTAATTCTATCATTTATTTATTTATTTATTATATTTTTTTCCATCTTACTTGGGAGATTTTTGCAAGAAACGATTGCCAAGAACCCCCAGCATTCGAGTCAGCTGAAGCAGAAGTTGATGTTTTTCAGTAAGCTAACGGAACAATTTTGGAGAAGCAGCAGGCACATAAAAACCTGTTGGTTTGTGCTATGGGCGCAAACACACTGACACTGGAACAACAATAAAGCAATTTATACTAGGAGAGCGCAGACAATGGTGCATTCATGTCCACCTTTGGATGTTCTCATTTCCGAAGTTCGAAAGTCATTCTTCCAACTTTGCTGTGTTCATGTTCATGATGTGTTTTCTGGTTTGAAATGCGACCCTGACACGTTGTTGGATGTGGGTTTTTTGGCAAGCAGCTGCTGTCCCCCCTTCTCGGTACTGCACACCAACTCGTTTTCATAACAACTCTTAACATACTAACACTTGGTCAGGACCCTTGGAGTCACATTGACATTAGGTAGCCGGTCAAACTATGTCCCCAGTAAACATGAGGTTAACATTGTTAATTAATCATGTATTCAACATGTCAGGTCACTATGCACTTTACTCTCCCTGTGTATTCATATGGTCACACTCTGCCGCTATTTATTTTATCTGAATTCTTTTGTTTTTTTTAAAAGATGTTATTACCAACGTTGTTCGACTTCTAGCCCATTTGTATTCAGGTCACCTGTCCTTCCCCTTGCTGTACTGTATGTCTTTGTTCTTTCATGTATTGTAGTATGCCTTACTGTCAAACCAATTGCTGTTCATGAACAAAAAAAAGAATCAAATGAAAGTTGCAAGATGGGTTGACGTGTAAAGCCAGAGGGGTTGGATGAGGACTGCTGGCCAGTGTACGTCTGTGTGAATTCAGCAACTATGCAGCATTCTGTACTTCTTGGAGCTCTGATCTTCTGGCCTGCCTCATCTCCATAGCAACAGCTACTGGGATACATGATTTCTTAGAAGACATGTCTAAATAATTCAAACCTGTGGCCATAGTATAAACCGTCTTTTTAGTATTGTTAAACTATCTAGAAGACTCCAGACTTTGTATGGCAGCCCAGTGTAATTATGTCCATATTTAAACATTTTGCACCAAAACAATTTAAATCCTAGAGGTAGCATAACCTTTATGTAACAATGCACAGAGTAAGTGTGTATATGTGTGTTTTCTGTGTGTTAGAAAGAAGAGCTGTCATCTCATATATGGGAATCTTTGACAGAGAGAGAGGTATGCCTATTATGTTATATCTGCTAGTCCTTGACCCTGTGACTTGAAAACTCTGCAGCTGAATTGATGGTATGTGTGTGCCTGTGTGTGTACTTGAACATTGACCACATCTTTGTGAGAACCAATTAGACCTTGAGAGTGAGAACTTCTTTTGAAAAGTGAGCCAATATGAGACGTATCTTCAGAGGCCTGTTTGAGGGTTCAGACTTGCTTTTAAGGTTCAGGTTAGAGTTAGGTTTTGGTTAGGGTAATGGTTGAGGTTGTTCTCACAAGTATATAAGTACAGGTTTGTGTGTGTGTGTGTGTGTGTGTGTGTGTGTGTGTGTGTGTGTGTGTGTGTGTGTGTGTGTGTGTGTGTGTGTGTGTGTGTGTGTGTGTGTGTGTGTGTGTGTGTGTGTGTGTGTGTGTGTGTGTGTGTGCCACATGCTAATGACTGTGCCTTCCTCCTTCATAATGACCACAGTGAATTATGAGGCCATTACTCTGCACTGCAAATTAATCTGTCGTACTGAGAACAGAGGGTGTGTGTGTGTGTAATAGACACCCCAATATAGCTGGTTGTCACGTAACTTCTGTGTTTATGACACAGACACACTCATCTGCATATTTCCAGGGCATGCACACTCTTTAGCCCTCCCTGTAGCTCGTCCTTCTGTCTTTCTCCCATTTAGCCCTCTCTCTTTATTCATAATTTAATTTCAATCCACTTCATTGTAGTTAATGTTCAAATTAACAGCCTCATCAAAGTGCCTACATACATAATATGGCCATTATATGTATACATTAAATCTTTGACGACATTGTGCAGGGTAAATTATTAAACACATGAAAAGAAATACGTTCTTATTGCATGCAAAACTACTTAAATTGTTGTGTGATTCATATGCCATTTAGTGAGAGCGGGCTTAGACCAGTCGGTGCAACCCACTCCTGAAACTCACAAGAATAGCAACTCCTTCTAAAAACACTGGATATTCAGGACAGCTCTCACACCTTCAAGGTTGTGCCATCAGGGCGACTGTGACTCAGAGGTAGAGCAGGGCTGTCCTTCAATCAGATGATCGGCGGTTCGACCCCCGGCTCCGCTAGTCCAGGCAATGTGTGGCGAGATGTGGTATGAATGTTTAGTTAGAGTCCTGATGGGCAGGTGGCACCTTGCATGGTAGCCCCTGCCATCAGTGTATGAATAGGGTGGGAATAGAGGATTGGCGATAAAGTCTAAGCCTATGGCTTTTGACATGTGGGACCATTTTCTAATCATAATCAACTGCTGTGTAATTTAGATAAAATCCAAGTGACCTGATGCAACCGTTTATACAGAGAAGGTCTTGCAGATTTGGCCAAAGCAAGATAGTGCAAATTCAAAGTATATAGTTGGGCATCTCAATCAGATTCTGTGTCCTTGTGAGCTCCTGAAAGCACCAGGCACTTAATGATTGTCCCATTTATCCTTAACTGTCACTTGATGATGAATGATTCCAAAATGAGATTGACTTTAACACCAATTGTAGAAAAAAAGCATCACCTAATGAGCAATGAAGATGACCCCATAAGAAAAACAGCAGATTCCATAACACTTGTGTCATTGAGAAAGTATACCTGCTGATCAGACCTCTTCCTCATTGCTTTGTCACTCAGACGTTACGGTTAATGAAACCATAACTTTACTTGTGATGAAATGCTGCCATGTGGTGTCAGTGATGAAGCACACCTTCAAATGTCTCTGGTTTAAATGGTTCAAAGAGGTTTTCTTGCAAGATTATGGTGCTCGGAAAGACAACCACTTTCTTCCGCAGGGACTGCCAAAACCAACACAAAATGAAAGTTCCTTGTATAAACTTTGAGTAACCAAAACCCATGAGATCATTACAAAAGAGCTTTAGTGTCACAGATATCTGATCTAAATACTCTAATATTCTCTTCCCTTTCTACTTAATTTATATACTAGACAGATGTTAAAATTATTTAAAGCAGTTGTGACTTTTTAATATTGAATGATTAATACTTAAATGATCTAGTGGAAGCTGTCCTAAGCTGAGTAAATTACTTTTTTGTTAATCAAGTAGAATGATGGCTGAGTAATTTATTTTTAAAACTTTGAGGTTTTTTTGTGACTTCAGTAATGGTAACTCAGTAACTATTAGGTGGATTACCATGAAATCAATTGTACAGATATTCATGGTCCTCAGAGCAGGAAAGGCAACCTAATGACTTTCATGATCTCCTAATGCTTTCGCCAGTAACCTATTCAAAGTTTTCAAGTATTCAGTGGAATATCGCGACATCCTCTAGGTGGATTGGCTAAAAAAAGATATTTATGATGCCAAGACAATGGGCATTATACATATCATTTTCATAATCCTATCCTACATCTCTTTTACGGTTCTGTGATTGATTAAACTGCACAAACCTGTCCTAAATTGCTATGTTCAGCCTGATGAATGTCACCTCTTCATGAGGAGGTGCGCGTTTGAGAGATTTGATCATTAGCATAATCAACAACCTTAAAATTGCCTTATAAGGCTACCTTTGAAGTTTCCAAAAAGTTCCAAGGTTTGTTTTACTCGAGTAAAAAGAAGATTTTTCACAGTCTAGCTTCAAACCCTGTAGACAGAAATCAGCAGACAAAAAGGTAAAAAAATATATCTGCAATGTCTGTTGATCCAACTATTGGAAAATATGAATACAACTGTCAACGTTGTGTCATCAGAGCAGCGCCGTCCTGTGATACAATTAAAGAGTGCATGTTCTGACATTGCTTTCTAAAGCAAAGCGACGGTTAAGGAGACGTATAAGACTGTAGCCTACAGCAGGGGATGTTACACTGTCAGCAACAGAGTACGATACTAGACAGAGACCTGCATAAACACACAGTGGCAGCTGACTGACACACAACTGAACTGAATTGTGTGCCAAAATATGCCAATCAAAATTGTAAAATAATAAATAAAAACTACTCTTACACACTATATTTGTTACTTTTGGAATCATATTTAAATCATTCAGATTAAGGCTTTATGATCCATAGGTTAAACAAGTGGCAGACTATCTATACTTGACTTGTAAGATAGTTCAGGACCCCTCGTGAATTAAAAGAATGAGAAAATAACAAATACCACAAATTCTCTGAAATCACTCTTACCCACTAAGAACTCAGAGAGCAAGGGCGCTAGTGTTTCCTTTTACCCCGCCTCACAGCCGCTCAGGCTTATTTACATGAAAGGCAGCACAAAAATAACTCTGGATTTGGCTATTATTGCATTTTACAACTTTTAGGACTAATGATTTAAATAGGGGCTATTCAACCGTTTGTACTGAGAAGTTAGAGACTCCTCTTTCGTAAGTCTATGGAGAAAAATATATAGTCTTTTGGGGCCCAATGGCATCATGTAACGGACAAGGCAGCTGTAATTCCACGGTTTGGCTGCAACCAAACCTGGCTTGGTGCTCTTCCTGGGGGCTTGGGTGAACCTGGTTAATATCGCTAACATTACTTCACATTGACAATGTGAGCTAATACGCTGATTATCATTTAGCTTTAATTACATCCTCTCACTCAATCCTGTTGTTGTCTTTTCTTTTCCCAGCAAGGTATGGGTGTGTCTGTGAGTTTGGTTTTAAACGTCATCTTCCTGTATTGAAATGTCACAAAAGTCTCCCATTAAATAAGACATCTGCTCGTCCTCAGTGAGGGTGCAGTTAATGAGAATCAAACTATAACTGTGATACTAATGAGGAGCCAGCTGTGATGAGAAGTGCAGTGCTTTATATTCATCTTAAATTGCCTTTTCTTTCCTCTTGTGCATGATAGTTAAGTTTTATGATGATCATATGGTCTGAAATCAAGTCCTTTGATTAAAAGTGAAAACATTAGCTTAAATGGCTTACTATTTATCAATTATTCTGGAAATATATTTCATTAATATCTGTCCGATTTATCGGTCTTCTTGGTCTCTCCAACATGACTTTAGTGAAGGGAGGAGTAATTTGCCAAAATTGCCTAAATCTTTTAAAATCTTTTCTTCGTTTTTCTTAATTCTTTGAGTCTACCCCTGACCCTCTCTCTGCCTCTCCTCTCTCACCATCGGTTTATCTCTGGCTGGTTTAGCAGTATAATATAATGAGAGTGGGTCCATTACCTGAATCTGTGTTAAAGTGAATTTCGACTTATATTTGACTGAAGTGGTTCAACACAGTCAGGCAGTGTAAGAGAACCAATTTATTACCAGGATTTTCTTCAGCGCAGGTTTTTACTTTGTTCCAAAACAAATTACATCTTTTTTTTTATTTAGTCAAAATGGTTGTTGTGATCAAGCTGTGTGCTGTGTTTCACCATATTAAAATTAAAAAGAAATTTCTGAAAATATCAACAGTTTTAATGACAAAAGTGCATAAACTAAATATACAATATGAAATTCCTCAGCTGTCTAGCCTTAAGGCACGGTCACTCAAGAAACTAACATTTGTCTACTGCCTACACTTGCTTTCTATGCTAGCGAATGGGTGAAAAAAACACTTGCCTGAGGTGGCGAAGTAAATCTGCATCCTCACTGTTGGTGAACTTTCAGCGCGATTATCGCCTCGGCAGACAATGGTCACTCGCCTGCCTTCATGTATATGTAACCGCAACCCAGTCGCCCAAAAAAATGTTAGATTGTACGTTTCTACAAACCACGCGATACGTTGAATGTCTATGTTTCTGAATCAGAAATACGTTTTATAAATAGTTTTCATATCAGCCTTGTGTCATGCTTGCAGAAATGCACAATGCCATGTGGTTAACATTGTTAAACAATTCGTGAAAAAAGAAAATACCAGTTCCACTAATTGAATAAGGCACAATTGTCCCATATAATCAGCTCTTTGAACAGTTAAAACATTATTAATAAAAGCATAACTCTACCACAAACCTTTTGCAGTATTGAGATGAATGGATTTTATTTAGTCTACATACATTTCTGTGGTTTAAAATGAAACAATATTTGAAGAGAAAAACTCAAATGAACACTTCTTTTTCAGGATGAGGTTAAGCTTATTCCAAATATTGTGAATTTACAGAAGCTATGCATACACCGTTGCTTTAAATCACACAAAACGTGTCTGGTACATGTGCTCTGCACCCGTCTGTACTACTGTATTGCCTATTCTCTCTCTGTCAAAGAAATGTGCAGCTGATTGCTGATCAGAGGACCTGTGACATATTCGAGTGGAGAGAAGATGAAGAAAACAGGGAAAGAGAGATCAGATGGCAGGATAGGAAAATGAGGAGAGGCTTCTTCAAACCCTCATTAGTCATTTTTATACTTTGATCTTTATTGTCATCTTCATTTTCCATCTCTGCAGTTCTCCGTCTCTTCTCTTTGTTGTCTGCCATTCTTTCTTTCACTGCATGTAAGTTAATAACAACTATGGACTACAGACATAACAAGGGCTTCCTCCCAATGTTTTACATTTAACCTTCATTACACAGTTAATGCTTGTGTGTAATATGTATCAGCATAAATACCATCATTGACAAATGTTCTGAATGAGGAGATGAATTACATTTCAGAACAGACTATGGGGCAAAAAAAAGCAGATGTCTGCATTTGGCCAGAAACAAGTGTTTCACCAGGTATATATATATATGACAGAGCAACGTGTGGCTTTGGCAGCGACGTCTCCCCGGCAATAGATCGGACTCGGCTGGGAGGTTGATTTGTCACAGACGCGCACACACAGGACACAGTTCGTGGTGGGGTTACGTCTTGTGCAATCATCCCCTGCTCTGGGCGACTGTGAGCCATTTCCCTTTAATGAGGGCCTCACGTGGTGAAACAGAGCCAAACCATATAGCATCATCACGCCACCACTTCTCCCCTTGATCGCGCCTTTTACCAGCAAGCTTCTGGACACACCTTGATTTTAAACAGTAGACAGAAGGTTGATGTTGGACCAGGGATTGCTGCATTTGCCTTGTAGTGGGATTTGGTGAATGAATGGAATTAAATAGAGAATGAAGAATTGGGCCGGAGATAAAGCTCCCCCCCTCTCTCTCTCCACCACACACGTGCTAACGTTACGGGCCGCCGGGCTTGCAATACACTGGCTGGCGGAAACCCATCTCATATCGTCATAAAGTAAACAAACACAACAGCGCACCATGTGACCTCGTCACCCTCACTCATATAATCTTATTGCTTATTACAAGTGACGCAGTATCCAGGAGAGAGACAGATGAGTGGATCACTGGTTTAATTGGGTACTTGTTGATGTAAACGGGCGAGCTAAAGACAGAGATGGGTCCGCGCAGTGGCCTGACATGCAACGGCACGTTCTTTACTGTTAGAGAAAAAGGCTTCCAATAGAGGCAAGTGACAGAAGATAATTAAAAACATAGAGAGGGTGTGACCGAGAGAGGGTGTGAATGTGACAAGAAGGTTAATGACACAGGATGCGTTTGAAAAAAGAGCAATGAAGGAAAAAGAAAAGAGACCAAAAGACAAGTTAATGGGTAAAAAAATATGGTGAAAGAGGATTTTCTCCATTTGAAAGAGCTATTAGACACCTGTGGCTAGATTCACTTTACGTTTTTTTTGCATTCAGTGCCTATTCAGTCTGCGTGGAGACCTTATTTTGATACAGCCAATTAAATCTTGCTTAAAGCAGTAATGTCTGCATTCTGTCATAGAGACAGTAACATCGAGCCAGACAGCAACCTGCCACTCAGCCCGAGAGTCACAGACTTTAAACAACAACCCACGTTAGCTTTCCTGTGAAACATTCCTTATAAACACGAACACACGTTCCTGTTGCACCTCAGCATCCAAACAATCATTTACGAGGAAAGGTGCACCGCTATGGTCAGTCTGAAGGATAGATAGCTAGTTTTATTGCTCATTTCTTCGTCTAATTTACTAAACCGCTACCACCTGGGAGCAGTTTGATTCATCTGAGGGACAGTGTGTGTATCAACAGTAAGAAACGTTTCTTTGTGAATTGAGTATGCATTTAATAAAGATTCTTCTTCTGTAAAAAACATTACATTTTAGTCTTCAACATTGGTGGAGAAGACAGTTTAATTTATCATTATACAGAAATGTCAATGACGTCCACCAAGTATTTGGTGTGCTGCATTGGATATGTTAACTAAAAATAATAAAAGTAATTCCTGCAAAGAATAAGACAACAATGATTGTAACTTACTTTTTGCAGCTGTTGGATCTAATGCAAGAGCAACGCCATGTTGGTTAATAAACCCATTAATATGCAGAGTTAACTATATGCTTTTTAACATTCTGAGGCAGTCTATAAACTGTTTGACAGTTAACATATAAATGTCTTATATCTAACAGTGAATGTGTTTACGATCCTATAAACACGTACAAAGTTTTATCAACACAATAATGTTGATTAGCATTTTAGAGACTTATATGTGCCTCATTACCTATTAACAAATGTTTATTAACTGCTCCACGCGAGATCCTCCACAGATTTTAAACTAATACAGATGCTGCGGTGTTATCTTAAATGAATATCGTCTATCAGATTACAGGCAAAAAAAACCCCACTTCCGCAGATTGTTATTCTGGATCATCGCGGAAAACTGTAAAAAAATAAATAAAACAAATCAGCAGATTTCATTTGGCTAAAGACCTTATTAGAAAGCGTTTCCAAAAAGCTAATTCAAAAGCTTGAATTGAATGATCTTAGTGTTAGAAACGAGAGTTGCAAAACATACACTTCATATGTAGATGGGTTTCAAGTAGATCAGAAGAAAAAAACATAGAAGAAGAAAGAGTAGGAGAAGGGACATATTTGTTTGGAAGTTTCCAAATGTTCCCTTTTCTCTCAACTTTAACTTCCTGTTTTGTTCTGACTGACTCCGCATCTTTGTTGCACAAAAACAAAAATGATCCCATCTTTATCCTTCACCTAAATTTCTCTTTTTCATTTAATGAGAAAAAGACAAGGTGGCAAAGAGGGATCAAGAGATAAAGATGGAGGATAGAGGAAGAAATGAAGAAGGAAAACAAACCATTAAAAGGTTAGTTTAATGTTATCCAACTCTGCATTTGGTGGATAGACAGAGAGACAAAGGAAAGAAATAACAGTAATAACTGAGGACGCTTTTAAAGAGGGGAAGATATGAAGCAAGGGGTGGAGGCGAAGAGAGACCGAGCGAGCAGAGAGAGAGAGACTACATATGAGGAGGGAGGAGGCAGAGGGGGACACATCAAGGGAGAGAGGAAGGACAAAACAAGCGGAGATAAAGATGTGAGAGGACGGGGTGGTGATGAACGTGTATGGGTCGCCTCAGGAGGGTGAAGATGATTCACACAGGAAAGCTCTGCAACATGATTTTATTGAAGTGGATGAAAGATAAGGTAGTTGAGAAGCTAAGAGGCAGACTTTCTTTTAGACTGATACAGCAAAGGTCGGGGCCACGGTTACACTTTTCAACGCGACTTTTGTGATCAGATATGTCGGATAGAACTCAGCTGTGTCCGCCCGCATGCGTGTCCACACTTGACACTTAAATGCGACCTGCCTGATTGGATAGTAATCTGACATAAGAAACATCTGTAAAACTGTGGATAAAACATTTAACACTTCCAACACTTCCTCCCTGCAGTAATGGTGGACTTGTTTGTTTGAAGATAAGCTGCTAACAAAGCCCTTCTATGAACACATTTCCCTGTAAATTCTTCGCAATAAATGTCCCCCATTACTTTTTATTTAAAAGCTTTTATTTTGAAGCAGCAGAATCAGGTATATGTAACACTATTTAGACCGTCTGCTCTGAACTGGAACTGAACTGAAGTAATCAGTCTCCACCTGAGTAGACCCGAGCACACCTGCAGTCACTTACTCCAATCAGGAGGGTTATGTAAAAGAGAAATGGTCTCTTTTACATAACCCTTCAAGGGTCAGTGTTCCTCAACAGCAGAGGGAATTCAAAACGGCTTACTTAACAGTAAAGTTAAGCTACGCTGCATCGTCTTTTTCTTTGAAGATACGCAAGTAGGTGGGGGAAAAACAAAATGCTGGGAGAATCGCATATCCTGCTTTTGATTTTGAAGGTTGAAATCAAAAGCTCATTTGATCGATTTTCAATTTAGAATCAAAATACTGACACCCCTATTCCCACGTGAGTGGATTTATCCATTAGTTAGTGGGAAAGGTATTTTAAATAGCTGTTGCCAATCATCTTTGCTGTAGTGTCAGCTAAATTGTAGAAGGGTAGCTAGTTTAACTGCCCATCGTGTTATATCTAAACTAGTACCTGCAGTACTTTTTTTAAAGCTTGAATTGTTATATAATTCACCACAAAAATGACCTGGACAGATTTGACAAGTATCACCTCTCAAATGATCCTGATAAGCAGCAGATAAACAGGCCGCAGATTTTTGCAGGGCAGATCTGCATACCTTTACATGTGACAGCCTCCCCTGGACCAGGAGCCAGGTTGATCAACTGCCAAGCTTCTCATGCTTGTAAAACTGCTGGAAATTGAAACTCAGTGTCAATTCCTGTGCTGCTCATGAATTCCTGTGAACAGCCGTTTACCTGAACTTCTACGGCAATTTACAGTGCCACTGACTGACGAAAGTCCCACTTTTCTTGCATTGTTGTTCTCTCCCACTGCTGCTCCAGGAAGTAATTGGATGGCCTATGAATGTATCCATGGAGACACAGAGCACCATCAGAACCTATCCAGACTAATCTCACACATGATTACACCTGTGCCCTCAGAACAATAGTGTGATGATAGGTATGATGATGGCTTAGAGAGGGAATGTAGACTCAGAGAGGAGATAACTGGGGATATTTCAGTTTGGACGGGCTTCTTTAAATATTTGCACAAAAACAGGTCAGCATGTTGCACAACAACAAAAATGATCCCAGTAGAATCAACTGCTTTTTGTATTATTGGCTTTTTTCTTTTGTGCTTTGTACAGTTGTTTCGATTATTTTGGCACCACGTTAATTCAGCACAAAGCCAAGTAAAGATGTTTACACTGAGCTGAAATTAAACAAGTGCGCATAAATTGGGTATATGAAATATTCTGTTTCTTTCTTTGTCCCCCCCAAGGCAATGGTAGGTGAAACACTGACACAAATTTCAGATCTTAAATCACAAATTCTTCATTACAAAGGCAGTTAAGGAATGCTGTGAGCTCTACATAAAGTTCAGTGAGCGAATAAGAAAAAAGTGCTGTATTGCACAAATTAAATTCTTGCAGAATGACATTTTGCCTCCCTCCTCTTTTTTGTCAAAAGCTATCTGCCACACAAACAATACCTCCTGCAATTAACAATTCAGCCACCATGCTGACAACGGTGCTGCAGATGTTTCCACCTGCCTGTCCCAGATCGTCAATCACTGATGCAACACCTTCTGCTGTGGTTCTCAGTCGGCGATGGCAATTAATTTTAGGTCTCATGTGTATACATTTCCATTTCCTTCATCCATCTTTTGCAGTCTTGCATAATACCCTAAAATGCTATAACCCACATCTCGTGCTAGCCTAAAACGTCAGTGAAGTCCCGTAGTAAATTATCATAAATACTTGCTTGACTCGTCTGACTTAAAACCTCCCCAGTGTGAAATTGGAAGCATCTAGCCCAGCATGGCAGTTATCACATCCACTTAACTCAACCTTACCTTACCTGGTGCCATCATGAATAAACATATAAATAAATAAAATGGCTACCATCAAACTCTTGTGAAAGATTCTGAGGCAAACTTTAAAACCATTGCTGGCTTTCCCCCCCAAAACTTTTCAGAAAACTTCCCGAAACTGCAACAACCTTATTTCCCCCTACGCACAAACAAATCCCCCCACACTTATACTGACAAACACATACGCATGAATTAAAGGTAATGTCTTTTAGGTTCAGATCTTGCATGCACTGCTCAACTGCAAAACCCCTTTCCAGATCTGTTAAGTTAATGCATTTCACAGTGCCTGTCTTGCGTTTCAAGAATGATGACGTTACTAGAAATGATGGGAAATGAACAGAATATAATTAAGTAGTAATCGCAACCTTTTGTTGTCCGATGCTAATTAACAATGTTTATACATTTCCTAATGTGCATTGATTTATTTCCTGCTGCTGCACGTCTCCCATCCAAGCGGACCAATATGCTTTCAAATACAACTACACATAATGTGTAGCCTACTGTTTTGCAGGCTTCAGGTTAATGTATTTTGTATATGGCCGTGTGTCCGATGCAGTCGTATCCCTTTCAGATTTGTAATCCAGCCTTGAATCGCAATGTCTTTTGAGACAAGCAAAGGATTGCATTCATAACTAACATACTATTCCCATAGATAACCTAATTACTTTTGAAAAATACTGAATTGGACACAAATACTCTACGTCACAACACGACAGCTGTACGGTGCACCGCATGGAGGAGATGGTTCCGGTTGTTTTTAGCTTACCTTGTTCGAAGATTTTTCTAGTTGAGGGTTGCAAGATGAAAGATTACTAATACAACAGAATATAGCAGAAGGTTAAGACAATGGCACATTTTTAAAAGAAAACAAGCTTAGAAAATTTGTATTTAGCACTCGTTGATGGATTAATTGACTTAATTGCTTTGACAGATTTGCACTGCAACCAACTTTTGACTTTAGAAACATGTTTAATAATAGAAAAGAAAGGAGAAAGGACTGAGCTTGTTCAGCTCAGTCATAGTGATCAGCTAGAGCTGAGACAACACAGGTGAAGAAAAAAATGTGTGTAGTTGAAAGTGAAGGCGTGAGGTGAGAGGATGTTAATGGCTCCATATTCTATCCTGAAAGAAAAAGGTGATCAGGTCTCCATCTACACCTTTGATGAGGCCCTTTACCGGCTCTGGGCTGACAAAAGCCTCTGCTGTAACGTGCACAGGAGTTGAAAGGTTTCATGATGATGCACAGTATGCAGGAGACGGCAGTCAGCAATCATGAAGCCGGCATTCTAATGCTTTCGGCAGAGCTGTGAGCAAAGCTGACCTGCTGGCAGCAGCAATGGAAGGCTGTCAAATGAGAAGTTGCAGGCTGACCAAGCTTGCTCAGTGCTTCCACAACCCGCATCAGGATTTATAGAAAAATCATTCATTATTTACCAGGTGCTGAGGGGCTGCCGCTGTACGCATGCTGCACCGCTGTGTGGGAAGGAGCGGTTGCATGACGTTCGCACATATGCAGCTGCTGACAGTGGCAGAAAATGTGGCTCTAATGAACATCTCATCCCAGGGTACAGTCTCCTTCTGTCTTTAATGTCCTCAGATCTCAGTTCGTGACTCTCTTTTCAAGTTAATGAGGACAGTACTCTGTGCATGAAGGTGTGTGTGTGAAGACATTCTTCATGCATCAGTGTAAAGGTCTTCACAGGCCCTCTCTTTTTAGTAGTAACTGAGGGTCTTATTATTATTATGAATTACAATCAGATTTGCGTTTCAATGTGTTTAATAGTTTAGTAAATCCAAGTGAACTAGCAGTCAGCTCTGAACACATGGTGAGTCTTAAACATCACAAGAGAAGAGTGTGAACTTTCAAATGCAGAAGAATGATATACAGTATATTGGTGCTCTTTAAGACCACAACAGCTTGTTAAGAGGTGGCGCATCAAACTGCTGCCAGTAGTTCTTGCTCTGCGGTTCGTTTGGGCAGTTGTGAATTCCGTAATCATACTCTGGTGCAGACTTAAAAAAAAAGGGTCCTTGCAAGGGATTTAAAATGAATCCTGACTCCATGCATATTGTGGGGACAGACCTGTTCACACAGTTACATCATGGGGACTTGTATCCCATGTAGGGACCTAAGTCCGTTCCCTATGGTAAAACCCTTTATTTTAGTTGTTGTGGTTTTAGTTTTGTGATCAAATATGAAATAGGAATGTGTAAGGATTGGGGGTTGTGGTTTGGACATGTAGTGGTCCTGGTTAAGGGTCAGTTCATTTAGTTAACTTACACATAGTCTTCGGATCTGCTACAATCCAAAACATTGGAGAGCAAAATTTGTATTTATTGTTTTCAGTGAATTGATATAATCAATGAGTACTCAAAAGCAATTTGCCATTTAAGAAACAATTTCACTGATAATCCACAGACCTCCCTGTGAATTGTTTGTACTGACAAAAAAGTGTTTGTTTGCAATTTTAACACCCACAAAATGGAAAGCTTAATTAAGATATTTAGGATCTGTAAACTCAGTTTTACAGATCTGTCGATTGATTTAACTAATCGATTAGTCGACAAAATGTTATGAGTATTTATAGATTGCGATTTACTTTGGTCGAAGACAGCTCTATAACACTTCCTCAATACAGTCCTCCAGGTTCCTTAACATTGCGAAGGATTGGAGTTTAATGTATGTGTAGCTCGGTGGAGACTAGCATTAAGGGGGCATGAACTGTAGATAAAAGCTGCAATGAAATTAAGTGCCGCCGCAATTCACAAAAATGAATTTATATGAGCCAGGGATGAATTTAAAGATCAAACGATGCCAAATTTCTTTTAGCAAACAATTTGAAAAGCTATGTGGCTAATTTGCTGCTGAATTACTTGATGATTACTAAGGATTGGAGATCAACAACCTTTTCACAAGCAGGTTCATCCATTATAGCGGGTTTACATTTCCATACTGAGCAAGCACCTGTTCTCCATCACTGGCTTTGAAATGTCGTATTCCTGAGTAAGTGAGCTGAACCAGGGATTAGCTCAACTATTTTGTGATTTAATTTGAAGGTTGAACATATTTGATTCTTTTTTAACACAGTGTAGTGAAGCTTTTCATTTGAAGACTAATTAACATGTATTCCAAAGCAAGTATTCCAAACCCCCCTACGTTGGGGGGGGGGGGCTCCACTGAGAGTGTGGCCCCTCCAACAATGTGTTGAGCAGAGATTGGGCCCTTGCGGCTGATCAGATTGCCACCTCTGTAATACACCTGTTTAAAGAATAATTCAATGTTTTCAATTAATTAAAATAACGTTGCCATTTGCTATATAAACCCTTGAGTCAGAAGCAATCTTTAACAAAATGATATGTTTAATCTATTGAATTAAATTAATATCTTACTTTCTTTAGTATTTTTGTCATACAGATACCATGAATATATATATATATATATATATATATAATGTATGTACGACTAATGGCATGTGTGTATGTGTTAATGTGCTTCATAACTAGTTACTTTGGGGCACCAGCAAGCATCAAAATAGCGTGCACTACCATATGCCACTGATTTAGCTCGATGTTGTATTCACATCAGAAGCTGCAGTGGCGTTTGTAAGCAGAAGTAACAGTTTTTCGCACTGTTCAAAGAGTTGTTATGTTTGTATGTGGACATCTCATTCACACCTGAGGCTCTATCTGGCACTATCTTTGCTTACCACACTCCACCATGAAGGTAATATAATAATCATATATAGATTAGACTTGATGACTTGAAGTGGCAGCAAGTGTCTTCTAGTAATCCAGACACAATCGCAGCGTATCCAAGTAACGCACCCGATGCTGATGTTGCATCAACTTGGTCTCCTCGACACACACGCAGCCAGTGGTTTTGTCACTCTGTCATGAAACGAACTTCAGCTCAGAGGTTGTTATACTGTGAAAGAGGCCTTCAAAGCAGCTGTTCACATTTGGAGAACGCCAATTTGAATGGCGTCGCTGTAGGAGTCTAATTTATTGATTGCCTTTTTCCTACTTCAGATTGTGGGCATTTAAATGCATCTCGTCTTGTTGTCATTACGCACAGTTATAAATTAGCAACAAGCCTCATTAGACAACAGTGATATATGATCTGTGGTTAGAATAAATCAAGGCTGGTGGCATAATGCTGATATCATCACAATAAAATACGTTTCAAATGTTCCAGATATTTTTGTTTCTTTACACTCACAAAGTGGACAGTTAACATTTTAAAGCAATGAAAAACACTTTGTTCATATATGCTGAAGGTGACTAACACTTGAGTTTCACTGCATTCTCTACCTTTCATAGCTTCCTCCTCCTGTTCTACAGTTCCACAACATAGAAGAGGATTTCCTGGCAAACAAAGATAGGAATAGACAAGAGAGAGTGTTTGTGTCATTGTTTTGAGACAGAAAGAGGACAGAAAAAGAGACAAATGTCGCAAACAAGACAGTGAGACTGAGCGGGAAAGAGCACTGGCAAATGCACAGCTCATTCTGAAGGTTAACAAGTGTGAGACTGAATCTAATGTCTTTTATGTTTGCAGTTTAAACAATCAGTTGATTTTTATACTGGTGAATATATCTTCTTCAAGGGCTCATATAAAACTAGTGCTGAATGACCAATCATTTTTATATCTCAACGTCTCAACACAACGATTCCCAACCTGTTTGGCATGTGACCCATGTGACCGTTCTACTTCTGAACTATGTTTACGTGTTATGGCATAAATGTGGACATGGGCTGTGAGAGGTCAAACTAAGCTCAAGTAAAATGTTGTTTTTTTTCACGTTACTTTTCATAGTCAGTAACGTAAAGAAAGGAAGGCAAAAAACATTGAGAAAAGCCTGAAAATAAGACATAACTTTATTCAACACATTTGTTTTCATCAGAGGTGAACGTTTAAACCTTTCCCTCAGTATTTGGTGGAGACCAAACCGGAGCTAAAAGGTGAGTCAATTATAGGCTCGAATAAAAATCACTTCGAATGAATACAAATTGTACTTGTCTGCTGGATGTTTAAAATAAACGACTATTTGCTAACAAGTTCGCAAGGTGATGATACACGGTGATGATGAATCAACACCTGGTTATTGTTTGAGTCTCTGCAACCTACAGTTTTACATGACACCCTTCTCTGGCATAATTCCAGCTTTGGTCTGCGAAACATATATGTCCAGTATACCAGGTACGCAATATCTTACTAAATATGAATATAATAGGCATTTTTTTGCTATATAAATAAACAATATTTATAGATAACTATCTGCTTATTACTTGACTTGCATGCAGCCTATTTTCCAGACTTCTTAATTGTAGCCCATCTTTCTGATTTGCTTAGTGATTAAGCCCCACAACCCCCCAAACACTTCAACCCCACTTAAAACAGCACAATGTCAGTGTGTTTTCAATCTGCCAGTCTGTGATCTTTTACATCAAAGGAAGAAGAGTGGGAAAAGATCTAACACTGGCAAGTCCAGTCCGGTTGTCCTTCGATTTTCACCTTCTGCTTGGAGGGAAAATGTCCCATCAGTGTCCTGACCCGACATCAAAATAGTGTAGCCAGCAGGGCCAATCTTCCACATCTCAGTCTGTGAGGATGAGAGCAAGCTCCACTCCTCACAGCCGTCCTTGGTTATTTAAACAGATAAGATCAAAAATGTTGCTTTGTGCAGCTATGGCTTCCTCTCTAGAGATATTCACTTCAGAACAAAAGGCACCACAAATCAAGGTTTTTACGCATCTTGAGTTTGTCTTTTAAGGACTCCAAATGTTGGTGGCAGGGAATTACTAGAGCTAAGACAGAAGTCGGTAGAAGAATCTGAGTGTAAACTGCTTTTAATGACTGTCTGCTCAGCTCAGAGCCTCTGTGGAGCTGCAGCCAAATGGATCCGTTTGAGAATGTCATCAGAAATTTACAGTTTGTGTTGTTTTTCCAAGGCCGAAATCTAGGAAGAGTTCCAGTAAGACCAGACCAAACGAACAAGATCTGACACATTTTGGTCAATTTCATTGAGAGCATCTTTTAGTATAGTTGGCATATTCATTTTAATTTGCTATATTTTTGTATGTGTATGTGCTATTTGTGAAAGTGCACGTGCACAGCAGTGAGTGTTCAATACCCTGTGAACCTGCTTTTAATCATGAAGTGAGATTTGTATCAAACCTCAGAAATGAAAAAGACATCTTTCAGTATTTTTTAAATGTCTTGCTTATTGTCCTGCGGTAGAGAAAATGAGCAGTCTTCTCTCTCCCTGTTCTCACATTTCATTTTCTCTCACAGCCTTAGCTAACAGCATCAGGGGAAATTACTTTCAGTAGCTTTTTATTGAATTTACTCTGAGAAAAATACGTCAGTTTATTATTAACAGTTACCAGTTGGCATGTTGATATTTGATGTCTGTGTATTAAAGAAAGAAATACAGAGGAAGTCAGTACTGTCCAACCTGACATTATACCATGGACTATTGGCCAAAACAATGATTTTGGATTTGTTTGCACACAAAAGGCTTTTTACAATCAAATGAGTTAATTGTCAGGCAGAAAAAGCACATACAAAGAACTAAAACAACCCAAAAAGCTATGTTTGAGGAGAAACTTTACAAATACAAAAAGTGGAACATAAACCTAAAGACATGGGTAACACTTTATAATAACTACACGCTTTGAAGCATTAGTTAAGTATGAGTAAACACTTAATTCATCGTTTATAAAGCATTGTTCCAACGCTTTATAAATTATGTTATTAATCATCTACAACTCCTTTATAATTGGTTTGCAATATATATAATACTTGATTTACAAATGGGGAATCCATCATTTATAAAGTATGAAAACATAATCATACACATAATAGATAAGCTTATTAATCAAGAATAAAACATTTATAACTGTTATAAATTGTATACTAATGAGTGTTTAATGTAGGAACAATGCTTTATAAATGAAGCATTAAGTGTTTACTCACACTTAATGCTTCATAGCGTGTAGTTATTATAAAATGTTACCAAGACATGTATCTGTGGTATGGATAAAAAGTATGCATTAAAACACATTCTGTTTTGTTTTTGATTAATTCATTCTTTACATTAATGTATCAGGTACATACAGATGTTGTTTCACCAGGCCTACGGACTGCAGGCCAAACTCTGGGAGAGTGATAAATAAATCCTAGATCTATCACTGTGAGCTTTTAAATCTGATTTTATGCGTCTTTTTATCATTCTTAAACTCATTCTCCTGGTGTCATGGTGTTTGTGTTAATGTGTGTGTGCATCAGATGGGTTGTGTTGAAGCTTGCGTGTTTGTTGTGTCCACTCGTGTGATCATCAGTGCTTCTCAAGTCTCCTTTTCTCCGGATTGAATTCTGATTGTCTTAATGAAGTGGACTTTTGATTCTGCATCTGAATAAATAGCTTATGTGTGGAGTGAGTGGGACGAATGAGAGAAGTGTGGGAGTTGACCCTCACTGAACAGCTTCACCTTATTGGTCATTAAAAAGACATCTCAATGATTTTTAGCCAGTTTAGACCATTCAGAAATCAGACTCATTGGGATTGAAAGTTAGATGGAAATTTGCAATTTCAAAGGTAATTGAGGAAATGAAGCATTATCATGGGGTTTGATTACATTTTAATATCCTGATTGTTGTTGCTGGCATTTTATCCACAAATTTTCTTCTGAAATTAAGAAAATACAGAAGAATTAAAGCATCTGTTCTGACTATAATTGGTCAAATAAATTTGTCAACACTGTCTCACATTTTGGTGTTTTCGTTTTTTTTACAGTGGGCTTGAATCAAATGTAAAGATTCACAAACACAACGCTTTAAAATCAAAATTGAACTCCCGTTAAGGTGGGTGGCAGGACATGATTGATATTCTGAAGGCTTTTCTTGACGTGATCTTGCATCAGTGTTCGGTGAGGATATGAAAGGACCTGTACTGTGTCAAGACATGCAGCACTGTAGTAAATGAGAGAGTAACCGTTTTTCAAGCTCTTTTGACACACCAGGTCTTCTGAGTCTTTGTTTGGATTTCCAAAGTGCTTTATAGGCACTACATGACCCACCTGGATCAGTACTTGTAAGTATTATTTCAGGAGTGGAAAGCTTGGAAAGCCTGAAGCCTCATCTCTCTGACATTCTCCTGTTCAATGTCAATTCCCTCCACTTGCTCTCTTGTGCTCTTGTTTGAAGAGGAAAAATAAATCGTTCTTTCCTCGCCTTAGAATTCAGCTCTTATTTAGAAACTGCAAAGTCTAAGGGATATTTGTTGGCATTTATGTATGGCTTTTGTCGTTTATCAGCATCTTTACAATGATATACTTGTGATACTATGATATGCATCTGTTGATTGTTGCTCATGGTGATGACTGCATTACAGCCGGATCTGTAATTGGACGGGTATTCTTTTGTTTATTGTGATGGACTGAGGCCAAAATCTCCACTTGCTTGACACGCAATAGAGTCAGAAAGGTTCAGGTTACCATAGGACTCCTCCGGACATAGCAGCCTCTGAACAGGATATACAATCTGTCTCAGCTTAAAAGTATCACCTTGAAAAAAACAAATAGTGATATATATCACTTCCATGAGGCTGTTCTCAGCAGACAGATCACTGGAAATGTCACAGTCATTGCAGCTATAGTGAAGTTCAAGCTCATGAAAACTTTGATATCGCTCAATCAATGTATTGTTTAATGAAAGTTATTAGGCGGGTCAGCTCATAAAAATAAATATTGATTAATAGCGGATTGGTTGCAGGTGGATGAAATAATAAATTGTTAATGAGGAAAATATCAATTACAGGACATTCTCTAAAAATGTGAACAAAGCAGAGGGCAAGCTGCAGAACTGCAGCTCAGAGAAGCTGTATAACTTCATTGATTATTTTAAATGCTAAAAATGTTGTTCTGTTTCCTCCGTAGAGTTTGTGCGTTATTCGTCAGCTCAGGCCACCTCCTTCCCTTCCACCAGAGTCCCTCACAGAAAAAGAGTCACATGGTTGAACGCAAAACATAGCACACCACAGCTAATTCTAATGTCGACTAACGTAAATGGTGTTCTTTTGCCTTAATAATTATTAATAGCACCAAATAATACATTAAAGCAGTCCGGTTGGAAACCCATTGGTATATGCATATTTCTCACTGTGGCATTTAGTGTTGCTTTAAATATGCCTGATGCGTTTTCACTATAGCTGAAGTTGTACTTTAGAAAGAAGTACATTTCCCAGAGATTCCTAGGAAAGTGTGCTTCTTCTCTCTAGAAAAATAATTCTCATTTTTAGGCAAAATATCCCTTATCTGAACCACCAGTAATCGTCCTCTTGGAATCTAACGTATCCAGACCAAATGTTATGGTAATCCTTCTACGAGCTGTTGAGATTTCTTGCTTTGGGCACACCGGAAAAACCTCAACTTCCATCAGCACAGTGTAGGGGCACTCCAGCAATGTAAAACACCAAGATCAAGTTACTAGTCATGATGAGTACTGTTCAACAGTTGCATAATGTCTTCTGTGGCTTTGACAATATTGTCAATCCTGAGAACCCCCTCACTTGGAGACTTTGGAAATTATGAATGTCTCACATAAATATGCTATCACTCAAGATATTGCGGCTGCTGTTACATTTGCTGTGACCATTCTTTTTTTTACCCAATTTTATGGATGTGCAATACTAAATCAATGTACATTCATGGTGTGGTCAGATTGAACATGATTTTTTTTGTCACTCACCAGAAAGCACCAAGCTGAAGTAACTGCTTATTATCAACACTAAACCTATTTCATGCTTCTTCATGTGTGGTGACCATGCACGCCATCCATACCACACCGACCGCACCACTCCGACTGCGCTGACTGCAAGAAGCATGAAACAGGTTTTATGCACACAACTGTGTGAGTGGAGTGTTTCTATATGATAACGGGGATGTACACGCCCAAATTAAATGTAATAATTAGATTTTTTTTTATGCCGAAAAGCAAAAGACAGCTCTGTAAGCATTCATGACTCAATTCCTAAAGTGTTTAAACTGTAATCATTGTAATCCTCACAATACATGCCAACACATGACTCTGCTGTTCAACATCAGCATACATGTTTCCGTAATCCTCCTTGCTGCGCACTTGAATCCCCTTTCGGCAAGGCAGAGATAATCATACATTCGTTGAAATGCTTTTAGAGACTTTTATAGACCTTGAAGAATGAAGATGATGATGTCACCAGAGGAGAGCTGTGATAATAACACGGTCCCAGCCCCTCTGCAGCAGCTGGCGGCCGGAAATTTGATTGTGTGTCATCAAGAAAGGCTTTCCTCCAGGAGCTCTTCCCTCTGAAGACACACATGGCTTATACTGCAGAAGGATAAAGATAAAAAGGTCCTCAGGAATCTGTGCCATTAAGGCACAGAGGGAGGGAGTGGATGAGACAAAAGAGACACACGACAATGAAAAGAACTCATAGTCAAAGAGCTGTTTATTCAGCAAATTTGGCAAAAGATTCTGCTCTCTAATTATGGTTTTGTGAGACTGTGTTACTTGGTGCTTCTTGAACTTCCCTTGGAGATGTTAAGATTGGGAGCATTTTGATTGCCTCTCAATGGCTCACATGGTGACGGCTGAGCTGGCGGCTCACAGGTAACTGTGCCAACAGCCCACACAGTGAAACCTACCAAAGTCTAATTACAGTACTACTCTTTTATGAATCTGATACCTAAGTATGAATCATCTGCACAGACGTAACTTAATTAACTTAAGTTCAAATACAATATTTCAAACATTTAAAGCTGTGTTGCCGTAATAATAAAAGCTACTCCCATATATGAAGCTGGAAGAGGAGTGTGGGCAAACTCTCCTTTCACTTGGATTACATTAAACTCATCTTTGTATCCCTCTGTGTGTACGGTCAGGTCAGCCTGCTGTAAATTACAGCTGTAAGTGTTATTCCTGCTGTGAAGAGGCATTCATATACAATGAAAAGCCTGACACTGAATGAAGCTCTTAAGGGTATATTTGAGAAACACATTTTCATTTAGAGTGACTCATCGTGATCTTTTGGTTTTAGATCAATACACTTACTGGCAGCAAAGGGTCACAGACTTGCACAGCTCTGAGTGTAGAAAACATTTCTTTGACTTTGGAAACATTTGTGCAGTAAGTGAAGACAAAGAAACCTGAGGAAAAGATTTGGTCTAAGTCAAAGAAACACAGCACAAAGGATGAACAATATCCTTTAGATGTCAGCATTTATTTAAGTTTCTGTCAGTGATAAGCAGTGAGTTTTTCTTCTGCCCGATGAGCCACCTCCATTTTGAAGAAATTCCGAGGTAGCAAACTTCTCAAGTTTAGCTAGTTGTCCCTGGGAGGCCATTCAAGATAATATCTTTGTGCACACAGGAGTCCTGTTTCTGTGATGCAAATATGGGTCACGCTCTTTTCCAGCTGCTCTTGAATTTAGCAGAATGTATTGTTGTTTGGAATATGTATGTGGCACATTGTGGTTAAATATGACCTGTCTGCTGCTCATGTGCACTTAATGTAAAATATATTTAGTTTAAAATATAGTTTCTCTCTCCAAAGCGAAATGTTGAATGATTAACGTGTTGTTTAATTCACACATAAGCAAACATATACGTTTTTTTGTAGTGAACAGTGATTGAAGTCATTGCCACCATCAGGTTGCCAAGAAATAGGAGTGTAACTCCCCTTTAAACTATATATTTCTTGTTTTTACATGTATGCCTGTGTACAAATTTATCGTTTGAGATTTTAATTAGTGGGGAAGGGGAACTACCCTCATTTTCAAAATCTATTCATCATCCCTATGGTTTAAAAGCCTTTGCACACCAAGTCCATATTTTTCGTCAGAGATTGTTGCATGTCTAAAAGTCAATATGACCTCACAATAATTTCATCACATTTACACAAGGACTCCGAAGCTTTCATCCTTCAATTTTCGGAACAGGCCAGAGTCCTTGCAAACGTCATTATCCTAAATGGCTTCTGATAGGCATACACTTAGTCTCCCAGCAAAAAGCACTTTACGCTAAAATAGGTAAAAATTACAAAGATGCGTGATTGTTACCTCCGCCAGGAGAATCATGTGATACTTGCATGTGTGTGTGCGTCCGTGAGTGACTGACTGCCTCAGCACCGCCGTGCATCGCCGACACCCAGTCGCTGCTCTGCGGACAGAGTCACAGTGGGGAAAAAACAGTGTGTTTGGCTAACCGCTAACAGAACTACACACACACAGCTGATTCCATCGCTGCAGCTCAGCTGCTGCTCTGCGGCCAGAGATGCAGTTACTCCGTGCTTTTTATCTGGACATCAACCTCAAGTTTACACGCATAGCCTATTGTTGAACAAATAGACAAATAGAATCATGAATAAATGTTTAAGTTTTGTTTACGTCTGTCAGACGGAGCTGAGATACGGAGCTGAGATCCGCACCTGCAGCCACTACAGACATCTGCATAGATTCAAATAAGAGTGTATCTGTTTTGTCAGGCGTGCGAGTGAAAAACACGTCTGATATACTTGAGGTCTTGACAAAAAGACCTTAAAATAGTCTACAATACAATTCTCTACTAAATCCAAGTAGCACCCAGGAGAATGTCCTGTTCTACAAGTATATGAGTACATTTGTTTTTCAGAAATGAGAACACTACAATAGAGTAAAGCAAATGTGGGTATAAGAAAGAAAAAAAACCATTATGTGGATCCACAAAATCTGTCTCCCATTCATTGTCTGAGGAGCAGCTTCAGACTTTTAAACCTGATGACATCACATGGTTGAGACTTCTTTTCTTACTGGATTTGAGAGAGAATAGAAAGAAAGAGAAATAAACTATTGATTTGCAGCCTAACAGAGTAAAGACCTCATTTGTGCCCTGCAGTAGTATCAATCTTTACACCTTAACCCCGACAAGACACTCCGACCATCAAGCGGAAGTAATAAGCAAAAGTCACTATTCCAACCCCAACTGAATCTTAAATAAGGAGGAAGAAGTGTTGCCCTCTGGATATAAATCAAGTCAAGATATTTACCTAATTTATTGGAGTCAAACCTAAATGTAACATGTCTCTGGACCACAAGTGTTTAGAACAGGAAATACAGAATAATTCATGAACAAAATTTTTGCCGTTGAGAAAGATGATTACTTAATTGTGTGCTTTGTACTGTAGAACGTTGACACTGTAATCCACACACAGGCACCTCTTACATAGCAAGTCAAGAATAGGTGCACGCGCTGACACACACATTTCTACCAGTGTGTGACAGCTCATTGAAGTCGACACAGTGCAGACCGGCAGTGTGTGAATAATTCAAAGTGATTATTAATATTTGAAACGGAACAGCATGGCAGATGAAAGAGTCATCCGATTCACTCATTTCATCCTATACCTCCCCTCTGTAATTGGAGAGAAGAAGCAGAGTGAGAAATAGAGAGAAAGAAAATTCTGTGGGAGATACACATGGAAAGAGATGACGAAAGCAAGGATGGGATTGTGCTCAAGGTACGTGAAGACAGGAAATGAGCCTCGCGTGGGACCCCATCTTTATAGTCAAAAAGACACCATCATCTGCAAAGAATGATTCACACAAGTACTATGTACCCTTTATACATTAGTTACCATGGATTATCCAAACAAACACTAACATTAGGTCAGTTGGTGGATAAAACACCTTGATGAAACAAGGTCTTCCAGTTACTTGGATCAAAAAGTAATTATGTTAACAATCCATCAACATCCCAGTGTAAAAACCTTAAATACTCATTGTAAACCATCTATTTCTAGACTAGATGGTTTACAATAAGTGAAGATCTAACCTGAAGTACCAACATTTATCAAAAAAGGGAATATTTTTCACCATCATCCATTTAAAAACCCCACTCTTTTTTGAGTTATTAATTTGCACATCAATATTATGTCACTGTTAACGTATTCTGAGCAAAAATAAAGGCATTAGCCAACCACATTGTGCGGAAAGAAAGTATTGAAAATATACACTATAGTGTAACCAACGATTATGAGTAAAACAACACCGAGTCCAAATCAAGGCGGCAAACTTTATTACGGCTTTCAACCTTGACAAAGGCAGCGCATACCAGATCCACTCCATCCATTCTTACCTTTCACAATAAACAAACTAGAAGTATAAACTTCGTAAATTTCTCGTAATTTTTCGTAAACATGGATGTAAACAATACTGGAGTCAAAACACTTTAATAATTGGCTTTGCAAATGTTTTATGGTGAAAGAAATGAACTGGAGAAGTTAGAACTGTTAGATGTCAAGGATACAACCAGCAACACTGAACAGAAACATGACATTTGCTTGTTAATAAAAAACTTCATAGGGAAACTCAAGGTCTGAGCCTTTGTACAGTAATAAAAAAAAAAACTGGTTGAGAGATGAAACCACATCCGTATGATTAACACCTCGACGCAGCGTCGACAAGCACGGCAGCTACGGTAGCTTGGAAAATAACGTCACGGCATGGGGCACTGCATTTGATGGATGTACTGTTCAGGCAGGCTGTATCAGACTGCAAATGAGACAAGAATTACTACCCGTGTTTCCTCTATCTCACTTCCCGCCACTGGGAGACTACTTTGCTAGGGGAGAGCAGGCGCCAGCTTCGGATACAGACCATACCGGCTGTAGCAACTCAAATTCAAACCTATAGCGCCTCTGCCTGCTGTAGTCTCCCAGCGGTGGGGAGCAGGGACCCAGTGCGCAGTTACTCTTTAAATCCAGTAGTGCTTTTGCTTTACGGATATTACCAAGTCAATGACTGATCTGGAATTCAAGTCGTGTACAACTAAAGTGCATCCGTTCCATGGGAATGAACAGCGATCACATTCCTTTCCGACTGTGCACTTTGACCAAAGTCCTCAGAGACTACTTCATTGGAGAAAAGTCCAGGACCTGCATGATTGCTGAACACACTACGTTATGCTGACAGTGTATATTATGCCATATCCCAAGTAGCAGAGCTGCAGAAGAAGGTTCATGCACAGTTCCAGAGGGCCAGTGAACTCTTCAATCCATGGGTCAAACCTCATACAACATTGAGGCCGCACTTCCTGACCTGTTGGATCATGCAAAAAAAATTACTGGACCTGGTACTGTCACGGGAGTTCAGGATCAGGACCCAACAGCAACCACAGGACACAGAATCCGGTACAAACAGATTTTATTTCTACCGGACAGATGACAGGAATGGCCGAGAAAACAAACACAGAGCACATGGCATACAATCACAAACAGGGGAATGACAGACACATGAGGAGAGGAGATCGGAGGGGAAACAGAGGTTAACACACAACGGGTCAGACAGGGATCCTGACAGGTACGGGCTTTGCAGACTGCGGTAGACCAGAAGAAAATGACCAGGGCGACTGTGGCTAAGTGGAGAGCAGGGCCATCCTTCAATCAGAGGGTTGACGGTTCGATCCCCAGCTCCGGCTCTGCTAGTCGCATGTCGATGTGTCCTTGAGCAAGACACTTAACCCCAAAATTGCTCCAGTAGCTGTGCCTACGGTGTATGAATGTGATAGAATCTGAATTTTAAGTCGCTTTGGATAAAAACGTCTGCTAAATGTAATGTAATGTACCAGGCAAGGCTACTGAGAAGATCCACCGACACACTCACAAAGCAGCTTGATTGTAATGTGTTAATGTTTGTTCTAAGTGCCGCATGTCGATGTGTCCTTGAGCAAGACACTTAACCCCAAAACTGCTCCCGTAGCAATGACAGTATTGTAACTGATTATTTTCAACCATAATTTGTTTTTTCACTCAGCTTCTCAGATGTTTTATGTTAATCTCCTTCCTGAGATAAAAAATGGAATCACTGTTAGATTAATTCATTGCAATGTTGACCTTATAGCTCTCAATTATACATCATGCACCACGGAATTCAGCAAAACTCATTATTTGCTACTAATGTGTTCCCCGAAAGGCGTAATCCATTACATACATTGCATATATTAATTACAAAATCATAGTTGCATGCGAATAAAGTTGAATTTGATGGGATCAAAGGGGGACAGAAAAAAGATAACCGAGACTGTCAGGCAAAAAACACGGAGGAATATAATAATTTGGGATAACTAATTTGACATGAAACAAAATGATTAATATAGTGATCTGAGCAGAAAGCTAGCTCCTCAGTTTTATTGCTCGAGAGATCGAAAGGAAGAATATAGCAAGGTGAGGAGGACCCAGGTGATTTTTATGGTTTATTTGTATTCATATCTTTGTTGCTGTTTTCTAAGTAAAGAGGCATACGTGTGTTTTACTGTACATGAGAGCAACATAATAATAAGATTCAAATCAGTCATGTTGGAAACAGAATTAGTGAACTGGTTCAGTTTGTTTGACTGAGTTATCTGTCTCAGGTGGCTTCAGTGATAAACTCAATTTGCCTGGTAATGTGACTCTTTAGATCCTTTGTTACTGTGCCAACAAAGAAATGTCATTAAAACGCAGGAAATGAGCCAAAACAACAAGGATTTGAATGTGAAGAGTCACAATTTGAATGAAATAAAAATAAGAAACTAATCTCACTGGTACTGCCTTAAAATTGGTCATTAATATTTATATTGCATGTGATGGCATGTGTCTGTGTATTTGTGACAGCGTATTAGTAATATGCAATGCGCTGTTAGGTGTTATGCCTGTCAGTGAATATAAGTAAGTGAACTCATTCTATATTAGAAAGACATCGCCTTCTAAGAGCTGTCGCTATTTTGATTTATCCCTGTGTGCATGCACAGTTGTGAAGATTCTTTGTGTGTCCTTGGACCCCCCTTGTGTCCACATATATTACAGCCGTGCAACCATAGTTCTGCTCCCATTTTTTCTGCAGCGTCAAGGATTCAACAAGTAAAGAATTAAAGAAGATGAAAAGGTCTAGTGGTCTGTGTACGGAAAATTGCCTTGACGCTGTCCAAGCCAGGCTACTGGCTTTCTTCTGCTCCTGATCATTTGCCCGGAGCACAGGCACTTTTTTCATGACCTGCCGGGCATCAAATAAACTGCGGCAGATCTGAAAAGTATAGAGATGCCGGCAGAGCAACCAGACATCCGGCTCCACGTGTCGTAGATTCACCCCAGATGAAAATCAGATGGGAGTTTCTAGTGGAAGCGATTTCCCACGTCCCGCCAGGGGAAAAAAAACAGGATGAGGCCGATTTTGGACCTGTCTCTGTTCAACAGGTCCATTATGAAGCGGCCTTTTAACATGCTGACGATCAGACATATGTTGGAATGTGTGCGTCACGCCACAAACTGGCAGAAGAGCTCTCTGCTCCCCGCCCAGTTGTTGATTTTCCCGGGTTAGGATATAAAGTCAGTCACCATGAGAGCCAAACACCTTAAAAGAATAATCATGGCAAAGAGAAAAGTATAATTAAAGTCTGTCTGGAATTACATCAACTGGATTGCAAGTCAGTATGTCTGTTGCAGGCAAAAGAGCCAATTTAAGACGACAAACTTTTTCTGGTGTCATTTGTGGTACTTTTGCATTCATTTTTTGATGAACGTCGAGTCATATCTGATTGGTCAAGTCTTACCGATTGTTTACTGATCGTCGAATCATGTTTCTGTTTTTGCTCATTGATCCCTTTCTGTTGAAGCTTTAGAAAAATGGTAAAAACAACTTAAAGATTGGCTGAGATACATAGGACTATTGCTTAGCTGTTGTTTCGGAATAATGGACAGCGATGTGTGTGTGTGTGTGTGTATTTGTGGCGCTATCCAGCACAAATGGAGCGTCAATAGATAGACAAGTTTTTGGCCTACTCACTTTTTGTGTTAGAACTTTCCATTTACCCCGATTAAAGCAATCCACAGACAGAAGGGGAAATACAAGGAAGTGAAGAGAGTCAACAAGAGAGAGAGATACGCGAACTACAAACAGCTGTTTCTAGCATCACGAACAGCTGTTTCGATGTGCATCCCTCTGCTGATTTTAAAGAAATTCAACATACATTTATCGCTCTGATAGTGCTGCATTTATGCATGTGCTGTGATTAATGTATTTCATTTTGAAACAGTAGACTTATGTTGTTGTTATTTAGCCTTTATGAGGCTATTGCCAAGATACTGCTTCGATCGTCTTGCAAATTTGTGCTTACATGCTGATTTATTCAAGCACACTGAGATTGATTAAAAGCTCAAGAGATATTTTAAATGTTTTATTGACAGTATTATTAGGGTGATATTTAAAGCAAAAAATGATATACATCATGATTTATTGGGAGACATCAAGTAATTCTTGATCCTTACAATCAAGAATTGTCCACTTCACGTCCGGCCAAACAACACCCCTTATCTGTGATGTAATCACAACATTCCAAAGCCTGCCATGAGCTGTAGCTTCTCTTTGCTCAGGGGCTCGCCTCTCTGACCTTTCTTCTCTAGTCTTGTCCTCTTTATTTAACTCTCTTCTCTGTTGCTGCCTCTGTTGCCAGGAGCTTTTTTAACTCATACCTGTCATGCAATTATACTTTCACTGAATCACAGAGAGGGAAAGAAAGGAAGGGAGAAAGAGAGAATGAGATAGTGTCTGGAACAGGGCTGAATATCAGGAGACCGCTAATGTTGAAATAAAAAAAAGAGAAATAGTTCTTGACCCAGAGAGACAGAAGACAAGTGAAACCTAGAGAGACTTACTGAGAAAGAAGAAAGTATGTTCTGGAGAAGAGAAACAGACAGATATGGAGGGTTTGGCTGGATTGATTTGGTCCCTGATGTGAGGAGGGGAGGAAAGCTGAATAGCCATGAAATATTCTCTCTGAAGACTCGTCTGCCAGCAAGTATTCAGTACGCAGAGAGAAGTAGGGGAGGAATGTAAACAAGAGAGAATGTAAAGGAGGAGGACAAAAAAGGCAGAGAGAGAACAGTAGGATTAGAGGCGATGAGGTGAGATACAGACGGGATAAAGGGGAGAATAAAGAAAGGTCCATTGCATTACTTTTAGCTGATCACAGTAAGATTGACCCACAGGCATGTCTACTACCGAAAAAAATGATTTTAAGATTTATCTGGATTAATATTATGAAAAATGTTTTTGATTCGACAGCCCTTCAGCAACTGATTTCCTTTTGTCCTTCCTATGCTAACTTTGATTACTTGAGTTCAATTTGCAGCTGTTCTTGAGTATTCCTTGTCCCTTTGCTGTCGGGAGGAAACATTGTACGTTTTCAGGAAATGAAAAAAGCCTGTTTTTTTTTTTTTAATAATTGAACACTTATTTTTAATATGTGGACAGATACTTGCATGTGTCAATATATAAGTAATATTTTACAAAAAAACAAGCTCAAATGGAGTTACATAGTTTTTGACCAGCAAATGTCAAGAAACGTGTTTTTTTTTGTCACAAAATCAAACGACTGCTTGTGGCGCAGTAAGTGCAATGCAATATGTTAGCTAGGTAGCTACACTAGTGTCCATGGAAAAGGGAACACCATGTCTGACAAAATCACATTGTCAATGTTTACTTTCAGCTCTAATCTAAGCGGCATTTTAGCCAAGAAGGAGGCGGGGTGGAGATATGAGGTTTTGCCAAAGGTTTGAGGATCAGATGGAGTTTTGAGATTTAGTGACAAGCTCTTTTTAATACTTTTCATTGGTGAAATACTTGTCAAAAGCATTAATCTATTAAAATATGAAGATGCATCAGCGACGATATTTTATTTCAGGCTTCCAGTATCATACAAGCATTGAGGATATCCTGGAACATGCAGATGCAACACAGACAAATACAGGAAGGATGGAAGGAATCAGAAAGAGCTGAGGACTTGGAGATGGGTTACAAGTGAAGAGGAGGAAAGATGCAGAGAACTAAAAGTTAGAGGAAGGTAATGAGAAGGATCAAAGGATAAAAGACTGAAAGACACAGATGTTGAGATGCAAGGGAATAGATGAGTGAAAGACCTAAATAAAGAGTGGGGTGTTGTGTACGGTGAATGTTATCTAAAATTGGAAATGTTGGGGGGTGGGGGTTATGAGGAGGAAAATAAGAGGCAGAGGAGGCGAAGAGAAAGGATGAAAGAATGAAGGGGATGTTTTGAGGAGAAAAGGGAAAGAGCTTGAGGCCAAACTGAATGAAGGGGGGGGGGAGAAAAACGCATTGACTGCAATGCGTTTTTGTAAAGTTTTATCCAGGGCAGCAGAAGCAAAACTGACTTTTGACAAAGACTGAATTTTGATATTTTTCAATGATAATTTATCATTTATACCAGGATATTAGTTGTATAATTCAAACATTGTCTAAAGGCAGAAAGTAATTACTTTTATTTATCTGTGTTGTGTGTGTGTATTAAAAGAAAAGAATCATGTTAAAAAAAGTTATGGAGCGAGACAAGCCAGCAAGATAAAATAGGAGGGAACCCTCAGGGCAAGACATACACTGGACCATCACACCTGGAGTACTCCCTGCAATCCACCAACAGATAACTATCAGAAACAAGAAGACCAAAGAAGTAGCAACACAAACTACAGTTTCACATCAGGCTGCTGCTGAGTCCACACCTGAACGAGACCACCTCACCTCCGGGAAAAGACTGATAAATACAAGCCACAAAAGGCTCAAGAGAGGGCGATCCTAACTTTCCAGCATTGTCAAAACAGTCCAATATGTCGAGCTAATACACTCATCGTCTTTTTAAAATTTGTTGACAACATCCGTGTTCTTCACAAGAGCTAGGTGAAAGTTTATTTCACACAGATCTTTTTTTTTTTGTAGTCTGATGCTAGACCGTCTGTTTAGTCTCAAAACCTGCAAACATAAAAGTGGCAATTTTAGCAGCAGCACCTCACAAAGACACCGTGGAAGCTAATGGTACTAAGCACCTGCCACCCCACAGACTGTCTCTGTCTGTCAAGCAGGCTGGACTTGGCTGCAGACTCTTGATTAAGGTGTTAAATGTGTGTGTGACCTACAGTGAAATGAGCTGCCTGGCTCAAGCTTCCTCATTTGACTGAACTTCTGTGTTGCTGTGCTTTCTCTCTCCTCAGATACACAAAGATGAAAACGGCCACTAACATCTACATTTTTAACCTGGCTCTGGCTGACTCTTTGTTCCTGGCTACTTTACCTTTCCAGGTATGACTTACTGCTACACATATTACACAAGTATTTAAAACTTTTTAACTTTTTACACTGTTTCCTGAACTATTCTTTTTGCCTAATCTTAAAATGACATTAAAGGTAACGACTGTCATTTTCAACCTGGACCCATTTTTTTACATTTTTGTGTCTAAGTCGCTTGATCCTGTTTATTATTGTGTGTCTTGCTCAAAGAGAAGTCTCTCTCTCAAATCTCAAGAGGGGGTTAGCCCTCAGCCACAACATAGAATATATTTTAGATGATACTAAGCTATACTTTCCGTACTCCAAGACAACAAAGTATTTCGTGCACATTCTCACTCTCTCTCATGCAAGATTTCCGAATGCGACTTTTCCTCCAGTGAGATTAGGGTAGCGTACTGTATTCCATCATTTTTACATAGTAACATACGCACAAATTGTTCTATGATTTATATGAAAACATCATCATCATTTGAGGGATTCATTGCTTTGTACCTTGTCAAGCAGTGTCACTGGTCAGTATATTGTCTGGTAAATTTGAAATGAACCAGTCAATATGTGGTTGAAGTGTAGACTTTCAGCTTTAATTCAATTGATACAACAAAAACAAAATCACAATAACCGTTTAGGTTATTAGTCTGAAAAACCTTAACAAACCTATCAGTAAGATAGCAGAAACATTAGGATTGGCCAATTAAACAGTTTGGTTACATTCTTAAAGAGAAGAAATGCACTGGCAAGCTCACCAACACCAAAAGGCCCAGAAGACCATGGAAGACATCTTAAGTGGATGGTTGCAGAATATATAACCTTCATAACTTCTACCAAAGTCAAGAACACTATGAAGGAGGTAGGCGTGTCATTGTCAAAGTCTACAATCAAGAGACGCCTTCATGAATCTAAATACAGAAGGTTTACAACAAGGTGAAAACCACTGTTAACGGTGAAGAAATGGACGATCCGATTAGACTTTGCCAGAAAACATCTACAAAAGCCTGACCAGTTTTGGAAAAAGATTCTTTGGACATGGAAGAATGGAATATTCTTCAATGGCCAAGTCAGTCACCTGATCTCAACCCAAGTGAGCAAGCAGCAGCTGAAGGAGGCTGCAGTAAAAGGTCTGGCAAAGCATCTCAAGGGAGGAAACTCGGCATCTGGTGATGTCTATGAGTGCCAGACTTCAGGCAATCATTGACTGCAAAGGATTGTCCTCAAAGTATTCAAAATAATGATTATATTCACAATTATTTTAGTTTGCCCAATTACTTTTGAGCCCTTTGAGCCTCTGAAAACGTGGGGGGCTGTGTAAAAATGGCTGTAGTTCCTAAATGGTTCTTGTGATATTTTTTTGTAATATCCATTGCAGTGGCGGCTGGTGGAAAATTTTCTTGGTAGGGCTGTGCCACATCCAATCAATTTCAGCAAACATCCCAGAATGATTTAATGCAAACAAATTAAGGTATCAAACACGCATTACTACTTTGCAGTTAAATATTTAACATTCATTCCAACACGAAAAAAAGCAGTAAATAACACTTTGACAAACACGTCATCTTATTTTAGTCACCCTCACAGGGAATTCAGTATAATATAATATATATATCATATAATAATATTCAGTATAATATAATAATATATATATCATATAATATTCTGTATAATATAATAATATATATATATCATATAATAATATTCACTATAATATAAAACACACACACACACACACACACACACACACACACACACACACACACACATATATATATATATATATATATATATATATATAATAATATATATATATATATATAAACTATATATCCATTTCTCAGACAGGTGCTTCATGTCCCTCACTCCCTAACTGTCCATGCTGGTTCTGTCCCCGTTGTTTTAAAAAGCTAAATAAGTTATTATTATGACATCATCCAGCTAGCCAAACCTGTCTGGTGTACAGCTACTAGAGAAGCTTCATGTACTGCTTCTCTGTCCTGCTAGTCTGCTGTCTGATTGTGAGGTCAGGCTGATCTGGGATCAGCTCTTTCAGCTGTAGTTTCTCCTCTCAGTTCTCCTCTCAAACGGGTCTTGGAGGAGGAGTGCTCGCGCTGGCGCTGGCGCTGGCGCTGGCGCTGGCGCTGGCGCTGGCGCTCGCCTGTAGAGACTGGTCCTGACGAGAACGCGCAGCTTGGGGCAGAATTAAATCTGCCCCAAGCTGAATCTATTTGAGGACGCTGATTGGCTAAATTGTATGTCACTCATTTATATCTTTAGTCAGCATTAAAGCATCATTGGCTAAACTGCTCCATAGACCCGCCTTCTTTGGGGCAGTTTTTCCAGCGCCCCAGCAGCTGAGACGTGCACACACAGAGAGGAAGAGCAGACAGGCAGAGAGGACGTGCAGGAAAAGCATATATTTACCGCAGATATCATATTTTACACATATTACTGGGTGATTCCATGTTTCAAAAACACAAATATTGTCAATTTGTATAGTTTATTATTATTATTATTTATTTTATTTTGTATTATTTGTAGCTCAAGGGGGGGCGGCGCCCTAGCGCCCTCTATGGACCAGCCGCCACTGATCCATTGAATTAAAGCTGAAAGTCTACACTTCAACCACATATTGACTGCTTAATTTCAAATCCATTGGAGTCATGTAAAGAGGCAAAATTAGAATAATTGTGTCACAGTCCAAATACTTATGGTCCTGACTGTATATCGAAAACTGCTAACTGTCCAAAGTCATATTACAGAGGAGTTGTTCAGGCTGTATTCATATGTTCATTCTTTGATATCCGGATATTTCCAGGGAACCGATGTGTTCCTGGGCTTCTGGCCATTCGGGAACGTTCTGTGTAAGGCGGTGGTGTCTATCGACTACTACAACATGTTCACCAGCACCTTCACCCTGACAGTGATGAGTATGGATAGGTACGTGGCAGTCTGCCACCCTGTCAAAGCACTGGACATGAGGACTCCTCACAAGGCCAAGGTAAAACCGTTTTCATTTCAAAGTGCGATATCCACCCTTATTGTCCCTGAAATGACCGGTCAGATTCCAGTCACTTACCAATCCTTTAACCTGACTCTGTGTGTGCTGTTGTCATGATGGGAAACTGAAAAGATAAACAGATACAGGGCCTGTCAGTTTTTTTATATTGCATGTGTATTAGTCACCAGTAAGCAGATTTTCAATATAGCATTGTCTAGTGCAATTACTGCACATGAAACAATTGATTTTGTTGCAGTAATTATGGTAAATAACGACTAAATCTGGAGTTACATGACCCATGAAGTTTGTGGTCTATTTATACATCTATATATTGCCATACACTGTATTCTGTGTGGATATCTCTGTATATGAGGATATGAAAAAATAAAGTGTATGCTATTTCAGCAGTTTCCATCCTAAGAATTGTGCCTTTTCAAGTGCTGATGAAGACTTGATAACATTAAAACACAACAGCAGATGATTACCAGGGTTTTAACAGTTTTTTCCTGCCTCCCAGATGCTCGGCCTCACATGAACGGCAATTTATAGAGGGAAATATATCTGGCTATCGGTGCATTTTACAACTTTTAGGACCCAATGATTTGAATAAGGGATACTTAAGTGTTTCATATTGGAAAGTTGATGTAAGTCTATGGGGAAAAAATATTTTTGGGTCCAATGGTATCACGTGATGGACCCTGCCATTCTGATTCCACGGTTTGGCCACTACAAAAATTGGTTTTAAAGCCTGGCCCTTTTTTGGGGGGCTTTGTGCAGACCACAAGCTTGAAAATGAGGTGTTGAGTTAAACAGAAGTTAGCTTACCAGACCACTGTAGCCTGCTCCTCATCTCTACTTACTCTACATTATAGCTACAACAGTCAGAGGCCGGTGTGAATTGTGGAAAATGAAGGCCAGGTTGTTCTTGTTCATCATGAGTCTGACAATGTAATAGGTGTACAATGCTAAATTGGTAAAGGGCTCCGTCCTTACTCCTGGTGGAAAATTTAGTGCAATCAAACTAAAAAATAGAAGCATTCCATTGAGGTTTACCAGTTAGAGGGTACTGGTATTGTGTATGCTGGCTAACTCTCCTGGCTTACTTGAATATCTGAGTGTAACAGAGAAATTGTTATAACAATTAAAGTTATAACTGAGCTTTTCCTGCTATGATAGTGTTGTGATTGCTCACTGATGTGCATTTGAACAGTGTTTTTTAATTGCTCAGCAAAGTAATAAAGAAAAAAAAATACTACATCTAAAATGTTTAAGCTCAAGTAAACAAAATTAGTTTTACCATCACCATCATGTTATCTTGTCCCAAGGTGGTGAATATCTGTGTGTGGGTGTTGGCTTCAGCCTTTGGCGTACCGGCCATGGTCCTGGGAAATGTCGAGGAGGAACAAGAGCATAACAGTAAGTAATTTACAGTTATAAACACAAATACACACACACACACACACACACACACACACACACACACACACACACACACACACACACACACACACACACACACACACATGCACCTTCACCACATGTGCATTTGAAACAAACAGCCATATATCACCTTACAAACTGTACCTTACATGCATTTGTTCTGTGATTTTGTTCATTTTAATGTATAATTAATGTGCAAAAAAAAAAACCAGTGCAACACAGTTTCTGCATATATATCCAAGTTGTATTTCAAGAGATTGTTTCGGAAAGGTGTGATGTTAGTGAACCCATTTACAAGTGTTGTCCCAGTTTTTATAGCTTTTATCGCACAGTATCTGGCTAATAGGCTCAACACACATTGTCGCGCGATGCCTCTTTCCGATCAAAAAAGTGCAGAGATTTCAAACCGTGTCCCTGCCATGTGACGAATTATACTCCACATGGTGCTTCCTGTTATGAACTTTCACACAGCAGGTGCACATTTATTTCTACCAAACTAAAAAGAGATTTCCAACTCTTGATCTCTTTCATTGAAACATTCAGCAGAGGTGACGTTGACAGGCCAATGAGATAACAGCATGAGCCACTAGCTGTTGTGTTTTGATTATTAAAAGCTTGATGACATCGAGTGGGTTGGATTGGAGATTAAATGTAGTGAAGGTAGAAAAACACACGTGCAACTTCGTAACATCGTCATTTACATCATATACATATGCATGACTGAGATTAAGTGAATGAGGAAAATACAACTCAGCAGAAACCTATAATTATACTCAGTTCACTAGCAAGGACCACGCCACCAACTGAATGCGTTTTAACAATTTTATTTGTGAGACACGGATGATAGGGGAATCGTTCGTCGATTCCATCTATTCGTTCGGATGAGTTGTGGGGAGCTACGTCGGAGGATCCGCTGTGGCACCCGGGCACGACGAACCCCTTCAGGATCCTACGGAAAGATGGAAAGAGAGGAGGGAGAGAGGAAAAAGGGGTTGGGAGGGTGGGGTTTAGAAAACGTAAACGGGACAGGAAGAGTGGTTAGGGAGGTATTTATGGAATACCGGAAGAGGTGTGTTAGAGGCGTGGTCCTGCTCCCGAAATTGCGCTAATTAGCTACAATTCCACATGAATTATTATACAAATAAGAAGAACCATGATACATTAAAGTGGGGAATTTAGCTTGATGCAGAGCTACAGGCGACAGTGGCTCCACACACCTCCCTACAGAGACCATGATGTTTTTTTTACTCAACCTATAAGTGCTTTTGATGCACTTTTGTTTTATGGAGAGGACCATGTGTTTGAAGTGGTTTAAATCTGCGACTAGAATCCTGGAGAAAATTGATTTCCCTTGAAGTTGTGCGGGAGTATAATTTTGTAGGAGAAAGGTTTGGGAATTCAGACATGCATGCCTCTTCCAATATTATGCATGTGATGTGTAATTTCAACTCCTGTGCGCTATAGAATTGTGGTTCTGAATGTATATTTCTCAGCCACACATTTAGTTAGTGATGTATCAGACTTCAGATGCAGCTATCAGGTTTGTTAGAAGAACACCACTGCTCGCAATGTTTCCATTGTACCAAACATATCCCAGAGAGTATGTTATTTACTTATCATATACATCATTTGCTCTAACCGGCGTCTGGCTTTTAATGTTTACCTTATGCCTGTCTTTGTTTCCACCCTTTGTGAGTAGAAGGAGGGATTTTGTGAACCTGCAGCTCCTGCAGAATGCACACAGACTTTTTTTCTGCTCTTGTCTAAATGTCCCATTGTATTGTGTATTTGTTAAGGCAAAGTTTAGGTTGGTTTTATGTTACTGAGGATTGAACAGATAAATCTGCCACTCCCTTAACACCAAACCGTCATGGTGACGCTATATATCTTTCCATGCTTGACAACTATATCTACTTTCTCAATACTGCTTTCGCTCATTTATCCGTTTCATTGCCCTCTCCTCCAATAAGAGCTGGTACCAACTGTTTAAGGAAATCAACCGTATGCTCAGTTTTACAAGTGTGAAAAGCCTGTATGACGTCTTTCTCATCCTTCTCATCGTTGGTTCATCTTTTTCGATTGTTGAAGGGTGAAGAACACTGCCTCAAAGGTGGCTTAAGAGCGTGGAAATGTGGAGAGTCTGACACAAATGAGATTTAAAATCTCCTTAACAAGGAGGTCCTGGCCAAGATGGCAGCGTAAATGTTTCACACAAGCAAAACATAAAAACACAGATAACAGACTTAAAACACAAAACAGCAAAAACACTCACAAGAATACTTTAAAAGAGATGACGAACTTAAAAGAAACCAACAAATAGCATTAATCAAATAATATGAATTAAGTGTTAGGACAGGTACATTCACTGCTCAGATTATCCTTAATTCTGTTTGTAAAATGTTGCATGCTTATAAAATCTAGTTTAGTGTAGGACACACAAAGATGAACACTTAAAAAACACAGAATTTTGATTTTATGAACATGAAGTTCATGTCTCATTTCACAGAGATTCCTCTGATCAATATTAAAAGCAGATTGCAGCTCCTTAATCTCATTGGCTAAGGATGAGGCACAACTATAATGATGTCATCCGCATAACAACAATTGCAACACAAATTATTGAGGTTATTATTAATGATTAGGTTGTAAGGACCTATAATGGACCCTTATGGGACACCATTTTGTATATTTAAAAAACTAGAAAATAAACCATCAACTTTGACAATTTGCGTTTCACCACTGAATACTTTTTCAAGACAGCCCTATGTTCACCAACCTCTGTAACAAGACAGAGTGGTCAACTGTCTCAAAAGCCTTAGGTGACCTTAGGTAGGTCTTAGAATAATGCAGCACAGTATTCTTTAAAGTCAATTGCCTTTGTCATTGAGAATGCTATGTCTTTATAGAAACTCCTTTTAAATGGTTACTCATAAAGGCTTCTAAAATATGATCTAAAACTTACATTTTAGATATTGGCCTATATAGTTGTCAGGGTGAGATAGATCTCTGCCCTTCAATAATGAAATAAAAAGTGCTGCCTTCCAAAATGTACGAAACATGCAAATTAAAGCTCTTTTATACATGCACCGTGTTACCAAAATACATGAAGATCCGATTGACGTAAAGGCTACAGCTGCACAAGATCACACATGCAAAGAAAATGATTAAATGCACATACTGCTTTGCCTTCTAAGACCACTGTAATGAATAACTCACAATTTATATTATCCCAATGGCGGAGGGCATAAGAGGTAGTAGTGGTTTTGTACAATCACAATAATCATGAGAAAGTGCTCCTTCACCATATTTAAAGCTCTCATTCATGATTATCGCACATCAGCTAAATTAATGTTATGTCATTTTATGCTTATGCACTGACAGCCAGCAGAGAGTCTCTATCTAATGTTGAAATTGATGAGAAAATTGTTTCGTGGATTTAGAATGAGGCCAAGTGTCCCTCGCAATTACGAGTTATTGCTGCCATACGATTCAACTCACTGTCCTCCTCACGTACCAGGTGCCAAATATTCTGGAAGCATTGAGGCTACTTCTATAAATGTCTTGCCATGTCTGAATAAAGGCACAATGAACATTTGTATAATGGACACTGATACATGTTTCATACATTAAAAGAGCTACAACTGCCTTTGAACTAACGAAAAGCTGCATTTCTGCTGCATTCTTACCAAATACTTACGTTTTATATAAGTTTGTAACTGTTGGAAAGTTTGACTCTTAATCGCCAGACCAGTCGCCAGATAAGAATGTTGTCTTTGCATGTTTCTGCAAATCATAGATATGTTGAATGCGGATGTTTTTGCATTCGGTCAGAGACAGTTATGTAGTATTACGAGTGAAGTGCAGAACAAGTGACTATATTGAGCGAGCGTTATTGAAAGTGATGTGGTATTCTAACGAGTATACCACGCAAGAAAGTCCACTAGTGGTTGGTGGGAGGAGTCAAACAAACAGGACTTTCACAGGAGACTGCTGTCCCTGTAACGTAACAATGTTTGGTAAGAGCGGTTGTTATTTTTTTACACCTGTTACATTGTTATGGTTGTTACTTACGGTTGATGCATTATTATTTGAACACAAAACAAGTAGTTTTGTTGCCTTAATCGTTTCACAACCATGTGGCATTGTGTGTTTCTGCAAGCATGATAAGAGGCTCATGATATGAGACATATTTATGAAATCTATATTTATTGTTTGAACGTACAATGCCCAAAAAACATGTTTTTGTTAGGTTGTGTATCTCAGTCTCTTTGATACCTGATATCACCTGATGGATAACTGTAGCTTCATTCTCAGTTTGAAATAGACATATTTAATTTCTCCTCTTGTAGCTGCTTATCAGTTTCTGCTGAGAGGATCCAGCTGGATCCTTCTTCTATTCACATGATAAGCTCTCTGTGTGTGTGTGCGCTTTGTGCTTTGTGCTTCAAAGCAGGGCATTTGCCTTATAGGGTTGTGTGAGAGTGATGCTGAGGATTTGTGTGAGTGTGTGTGATCTGATCGTGCTGGCAGCTGGGGATGTCATGACACACTTGCTGTTGGAGTTTACAGCTCACAGATGGCAGCTCTTCTCCTAAAAAGGCCAAACAATTCAAATGATTCTGCTCAGTTTATATGGTAACGGGTGCACAAAGAATGTCATATGTAGGGTGTATAAAAAGCCAAAGTAGAAAGTGAACAAAGATGTTGTCAGTTGTTAATTGTCAGGGCTGTTAATTGATAGGCCTGCTAGTAGCTTGACGTCTCTTCAGCAGCTGCTGAGATTTATGGCTTGTTAAACTACATTTCTGGCCTCTATTCTGTTTTGGAACAAAATAAATCCTGCCCACTACAGTTTTAACACACTGCCTGTTTAGCTTAATTACTCATTTGTGTTATGACAGAGAGCCCTAACTGTTTATAACATTTTAGTTAAAGTTAGAAAGGGGAGGATGAAGTTAATGTTCTAATTTATATTACAATTGTTGAAATTCTTAAGAAATCATAAAGCATTATCTTTTATTAATACAAGTGTAGTTTATTTTTTGGATTTTACATCTGTCCAAAGCACATTGGCTTCACTTTTCATAACAGGAGGTTTGCTGCCTGCTTCTAATTGCAGCTAGTCCAGAACCACTGATTTCTAGCATGCTCCAAGAGAGGTATCATCTTGGTATTCCACACCGTTCGGCTCTTCACTGCCTGCCTGTCAATTTCAGAATTGATCATGCAGCTGGATTTTAAAGGTTTGCATGGACAGGGTCTTGCTTGTCCGTGAATGTATTTCCCTTTTTGATCCTGATCCGGGCCTGAGAACCTCCAGCAGCAATTACTGTTCCCCAGTTAGTAAGCTCTTTTAACTCCATCCTTAAGAAGCCATTTTAGCTTAAAGCTGTCTCCTAATACTAATTTATACTTTCTGTGTAATGTTAATCAGTTTTTTGAGAATTATTACACGTAAAAAATAAATGCTGACTGATTAGAAGATGGAATGTTTTGGCACAAAGAGGGGAAAAACAACAATAATATTATTATTTATGTTATCCCTAAACATAAAGAAAATCACTAACTTAAACAGACAGTGATTTTCCACATGCCCACACATGGCACGGTATAATCAGGGCTATTTTGCAGTTAAACCGAGTAATATGCTGCAGCTAGCAGGGGAATAAGAGGCCTAGTGGTTAGATATTGATCCAGTCTCAGCCTGCAGCTACAGCCTAATCCTATAATCATTTTTATTAGTCTACTCGACAGCTGAAGCTATTTCTCATGCTCTCCTGTTTACTTCATGCATCTCCTGTTTTATCTCATTCATCTCTTATTTGTTCTTTTTTATTTTATTGTCTTTACCTTATTTTAATTTACATCCTAACGTAGTCAAATTCATGTTGTTCTCATCTCATTCTGATCTCTGTGATCTTATGACTGCCGTTATCATCTCAATTCCATTCTCATCTAAATCATTTCTCCCTCATTTAATTCTCACCTCATCCATTTCAGTTGTATCTGCTTCGTTCCAATCTCATCAAGTCAATTTCATTTGAATTGCATTCATCTTTGGCATTTCTTTCTCATCTTATTCCATCCCCTTCATTTCATTTTTATTCTATTCTCAACTCATCATGTCATTCTCATATCAGTCTCTCTATTGTCTCTTCTGTCACTACTTTCCTTTTATTCTCACACTCGTCTCATTCTCATATCTATCATTTCATTTGAATTCATGTGTCATCACATTATTTTCATTCATATCTCATTCTCCTCCCTTGTTTTATTCTCTTTCATTCTCTCTGTTATCCTCTTCTTTTTGCCACAACTCTCCTCTTGCATACTCTCTCCATTCTTCTTATCCATGTTTTGCTCCTCTATCATCTAATTTCTACGAGCTGTACAAAAACAATTGGGGGGATGCATTCAGAGTACAACAAATTGGGGGGAAACATTCAGGGATAATTAATGTTCACCCTACTCCACTTCTATTCCTCTTCCTGTCGCCATTAAACAAACAGACCAGCTTCATAACCTGACAGCTGCAGGGAAAGTCACGGCATGCCGCTTTCAGTAATTGGGGTCAAAAGCCTTGCCCAAGGACATGGTGGCAGGAAGGAGGCTATAATCAGCAGCCACCCTGCTGTCACTAATAGATGCTCTTACTAATACATCCAAAAGACTTGTAGGGAATGTGTCAAAGTGTGTTTCCTGGCAGCACAGAAATGTCAGTCTGTGCTGCAGTTTTGAGGCACACATCATTTACACTGTTTGAGTAGCTACATATAGCGCTTGGTTTGAAAAGTATTGGTTCTGCTTCAACACACAGTGGGTTTGGTTTTGTTTACATTTTGAAGTTGTAATCTCTTTTTTCCAGCCCAGGAACCAGGAAAAAGATTGGCATTGTACGTTTCTGCAAACGACATGATAGGTTTGATGTCGACGTGTTTGCATTCAGTCAGAGCTAGTAACGTAGCACAACTAGCGACGCACAGAGCAAGTGACGTTGTGACAGACCAAAACTCATAGCGCCACCATCTGGAAAAATTGCAGCCCTCCCTTGGGTCCTGAGCAATATACCTGCCAAGTGTGAAGTCGATCAGATAAATTGCTCTTGAGACATGAGAAGGCTATACAGATCGACTGGTATTCCTTGCTTTGTATTAGATGTCACATGGAGCATAGCATGCAGCTTGTATTAGCTGACTGGCATCAGCTGTTTCCTTCATAGGCACAATCACAGGTTCATTCATGAGCTGTTTAACTATCAGATATCCAGTAACATCCAGTTATAATCATAAAAGTGTGCACTGTGGTAATTTCCAACACTATTACTCTGCACCCTAAACTCCTGCTCAGTTCATTAAATGCATGCAGCTATCTGAAGGCAGCAAGACACATGTGTTATTAAATCTGCCTTATCAACACCTTTGAATGGAGATAAGCCACACCAGTGTCATTACACACAGATGTCCACTGTGTTTACCTTGATTACATCACATGCGTGCCTGTGTTGCTGCTCAAATTATTCCAGAGTTCCCTCGAACATATAGCTTTAAATTGATAGATCCAAAGTCCCGCGCCCAGTACTGTTTTTAGCTTGACAAAAAGAGGCATGGCAACGCCGGCTATATGGTTTCGTTAAGCCTGGTGCCGCAGTGTGTATTTGATTTTGGGCATCAGGCAATATACCTTCAAGAAGCCCACAGCATGGACGTGGACTTTTACCCATTGGGGTGTTTGACTTCCTGTGTATCTAAAGAAATATTCTCATTATCATCTTAGAAAGGAACTGAACCTTGCTGATGTTAGTGATCTGACATTAGAACTCTTCTTGATGTAGCATTAGCTATTCTTTAGTTAGCCAGCGTTTTGCTACCATAAGCTAACTTAAGATGTGACTATATACAATGTAAAGATTGTGACACCAATGTAATGTGACTCTATTGGTAAAGTAAGCTTTGAACAGACGAGGGTAACCTTGGTGATGCTGTTTTTTTTCAGTCCTCCACAGAGTGTCGCTTTTACAGATCCCTCAGCCACACCGTTTAACCATCTTTAAAACGTGGTTTTCTTTTCAATAGAGACTAGCGAAGCACATAATGTATAATGTTCCGTTGGTACCAAGGTCGCTCAACTGTTGTATGTAATATTATTGAAACCATATTTATCAGAATCAGCTTTATTGGCCATGTATACAAGGAGTTTGTCTCCGGTTTTCACGTTGGAGTCAAATTCCTTTTCCATTTATGCAACTTTTCCAATCAAATAATAATATGGTTTACTGTATCAAAGGCTTTTGAAAGGTCTATGAAAATACTGCAAGTGAATTCATTATTATCAAGTGCAGAGATAACTCTATCAACAAGGTAAAGTGATGGAAAAGAACTGTAACAAAGGAGTAACTGAGAAATACCATTTGTGTGTGGGTGTGTGTGTGTGTGTGTGTGTATAATAGTTATGTTCCCCCTCCACTGCTGACATAACCTGATAAAACTTTTTATGACAAGTGCTGTATCGCCCAAGGACACACACACATGCACGCACACACACACTAACTCAGAATACACAAATTGAGAAGGCAGACATGCCCATGGATACACACATGTATAGAGGACACACGCATGGAAAACACCTACACACACACGCCAACAGCTTTCTGACAGTCATGCAACATCTTTTTTTAACCCCATATGTTTTGCCTGAAGCTACGGTGTGATGACCTGTAGACATGCAAATGTCATACACAGGACAAAACATGCTAATAGTTCCCAGACACGCATTAACAGATTATGAAGGCTATCAACACAGCTTTTATTTTCAAATTGTCTCGTTAATTCTGGTTGGTGTTACCGTCTGGGCTCTGCTTTTAGGAATTGTCAAACATGATAGTGGACTAGAAATCGCACAAAATTCCAGCAAAGGCTGCATAAACCTCTACATATTTAAACCTCTACATATTTAATCATAGAAAATTTAAGTTTTCACCTGGATCAGTGTCAAAGTACATGTAGTGACAGACAATCAAAACTCTTCTTCCTCTCACACACATGAGAACTGTGAAATGAACACAGAGCTAACAGTCATAGAGAGCTGGTGTTGTGGAGCAAATTCCAGTCCAGGTGACATGAACATGTCTTCAATGTATCTTTATGAAACCTGTGGTTAACTATAAAGAAGTGGTTGTACTGAACATCCTTGAGTCGAGACAATAAGCAAGAGGGAAGTGTCTGTAAAGGTGGTGTCACACTATTGTGTATCGTACTAGCGTATGCGGACGTATGAAAAATATCACTCATACGCCGGTATACGGTGACAGACGCTAGGGGTACGTTAGGCATAGGTTGTATACGTTTCAAGCACGGTCGCATACGGTGGCATACGCGAGAGTAACGTCAGAGGTACGTTACTCATAGGTGGAGTACGCTGGCCATTCGCTGTCCATACCTGGCATGAAGGTGTACCGTACAGCTAGCGTATTGAGAAAGTGTATATATATATACTCCCATTTCGAGCTCTTCTTCAGTTCTTCGTGGACCTACAACGAGAGAGGATGGAGGTAGCTCTTCTCCAACACCAGTATGATCTGATCGATTTGGCAATTCACCACATCCAGGCATTATGGGAAATATGCTTATCGGCACTTTGTCACGTGATAGCGGTACACTGCGCATGCGCAGTTCGTCCCTGGTCATACGCTGCCGATACGCTGGTCTTACGCTGCCGATACGCTACTCATACGCTTATCATAGGTTCAATACGGTAAGTATACGAAACATTCTGTATTTTCAAGAGGTTTTTGTGCGTATGAAAGTTTTTTTGGGGGAATTTGCATACGCAACTCGTACGTTTTTCTCATACGCAATAGTGTGACACCACATTAAAGAACCATCTAGAGCTGCAAGGTCTGCATGCAAGAGCAGGTCAACAAGAGCTAATATGGCTCATGTATAAGCCCAGCTTACCAACTGTAGGAGCCATTTGTCAACCAGGAGCTTAAGAAGCTGACACAGCTGTAAGCCACAGAGATACACTTTATATGTGAAAGGTTCACATATAAACAACTGGCTTCAGGCTGATTTTGTACATGCCTGAGACTCATGAACACAGCTTATACAAATGCACTTTCTATTTATGTCTGTCCTTGGGCTTTTTTTTTATTTGGCACTGGAAAAACTTATTTTATCTCTTGTCTGAAAAACAACTTCAGTTACCATTGCTCTAGGCCTAAATAATGGCAACATAGGATGTCCTTTTCTCTTAAAAGCAGGGGGAGGAGAGGAGCAAGAGAAGAAAATAAGAACAGTTCACTTCAAATACCTGTCTGAGAACAGAGCCACAGTGCTATGTAGCCCAGGAAATACTTGACAGTAGTTGTACTGTGCAGCTTCAACTTATGAGCAATGGAAAACTGGTATCCCATCACATATTACCAGAGCCCAAATTGATTCCAGAAATACTGGCTTTATGGCAATACTTGTTAGAATCAGATGACTTACATTGGCATGACATTTTGTACAGACATTCATGGTCAAGAGGATGAATACTAATGACTTATTGCCAATCCTTAAAGGAGGTTCTTTTGGAAGCATTTTAGACGTCCCCACACACTCATGGAACATTTGTCAATCCATACTAACCCCTGTGTTTTAATGCTTCAAGTCTATTTTAATCGCGTTTAGTGAGGCGTTATCTGCACAGATCTATTTGAATCACACAAATGTACGCGGCGCTTATGTCTCGATTACGTCATGCTTCCGATTACAAGTTATAATGATAATCCCCTGACTTTTAATAGAGCGCTACAGTGAAGTTCACATTTTTGTTCCATAGAGAAATATCTCAACAAGAAAGCAGAATTGAGAAGTTGTATGTGTTTGTCATTTGTGGTTTAACTTTTGTAAAGGCTTAGCTTGTAGTAGATTAGCAGTAGGATTGTATAATCATGTCCATACTGTATTTTCTTTATCATTTATCATAGTGAAAGTTTGTTTCCTTGTGGAAACCAGGCCATGAAGTCCATGACATTTTCTTGTAGTAAAATGTCAAAAATTGCATCAGAATGTTAGGACTCAGCAGTTACTGGGTAACTGAGCAGAACAAGCTTCCGTGTTTTCAAGTGAGAGGGCAGGAGGATCCAATCAGACCCCCACCAGACCACAGCTATTGTCCTCAGATAGAAAATGGAAGATAAAGGGGGAGGAGAGGAAAGAAAAGGAAGAAATGATGAGTGAGAAAATTAGAAAAAAATTTAAGTAAGAAGGGAAAAAGATAGGAGAATGCTGTTAAACTCTGATTAAAAATGAAAGAGGGAAAGGGCACAGGAGATTAACAATAAGAGAGAGGGAGAATAAAAAAGCCACAGAGCAGATAATTGGAGAAAGTTATGTTCTTCAGAGAATAAAGGTAAGGAAAGGAAGAGAAATCCATAAAGAGGAAAAGATAAAGCTAGAAAAGAGGTCCAACAGATGAGAGAATTAATTAAATAGATGTGAATGGGGAAATAAAAGCCCAAATAAAAAGCTGATGAACAGAGATTGAACTAAACGAGAAATAAAACAGGAAGCGAGGAAAGTAAGACAAAGAAGCCAAAAAAAAAAAAGAACAGGTTAAACGCAAAAGAGAAAAGAAGTGATAAATGAGAAAAACGAAAGCAGAGGTGGAGAATCACCAACTGTGAAATGGAAACCAGGATGGGACACACATCCCTGGTTATATATGAAAAACGACAGGAATGAATAAAGTTATGGAGGGAACTGATGACATAATGTAGGCAGAAAAACAGTAGGCATGATGAAAAAGTTAGCGTTAAAGATAATTTAAATTGAAATTAAAAAAAAAAAAAAGACAAACAAACATCCCGCAGGGGACTACTGTCTTTATTGAAAGTTTGAGGTTTTGATTTAAATCTTGTTCTATAATCTTTCAATATGAATGTTATTCTCTGGAGACGGAGAAGGCCTACACTTAGCTGTTAAAGTCATGTGGCCGGTTACAATATTCATGTCCAGTACGTCCTTTGAGATCGTTGTTTCATTATTGTTCTTCTCCAATTGGGACTCCTCAGTTCCATCCTAATGCATTGATTTCTTTAAAATAAATGATGACATTGGGTATACTAGCATTTGGTGGAAACAGCAACCAAAAAGTAGTTTGGGAGATGTTTCTAGCACTCTAAACATTCTTCTAGCACAGCCCAGTATCCTAGGAATTCATCTGGAACACATCATGTGTGTCCAGTGACAACATTGGGGACGTGTTGGGCCCTTGATATGGTTATGGAAGTATGGGTGGTGGATAAGAATGTAGAATGATTTCCAAGCTGGAGACCAAAGTTTTCCCCCTGCCACAGACCTGTTGGGTTTGCTTTTTGATAAACCACAATCTTTGAGACCCTAACCATTCGTGCTCTTGATCACTTTACACAGTCTACAATTACGTTCAAGTTGTTTCTGTTCTTTTTGTCACTAAAATGTCTCTGTAAAACATTGAGCCACTTTTTAAGTGCTTAGTAAATGGTAGCACCTTTTCAGAATGAAGTGTTTTATACACAGAGGTGATTGTTGATTGACACTGAATGTCAATCAAATGAGTACCAACCAACCGCTCTAAAGACATGTTTGGTTCCTGGGAGTGGTACTTCCGGCTTGGTCAAGCAATCCAATAGACTTCTGCATGTAAGCCAGTGAGGGATCATGTCCTTTTTAGTAAGTTACTCCCACTGGTTTGCTGGGATTTCAAGTTTCATTGAGGTGGAAACTGTAAAATCCTTTCTCCTACAGAATGATGTTTTCATACAGCTAAACTGCATCCTCAATTACGTTTCAAGCCGTGTTCATTTTCCAGCTATTTTAGATTCAGTCTAAGTCTTAGTCTTTTGAGAAAAATGCTTCCTAGTTTTAGTCCAGTTTTAGTCAACAAAACATTTTGGTCAACTTTTAGTCATTACTCTTAGTCAACATGGTTTATCTCTTAATTTGGTCAAGTACTTCTTTAGTCCCGTTCCTTTCTATCAGATTATATTGCATACAGTATGTAGTCTCGCCAAAACAGTACTTATTTCATATAAGATTTTATCTTGTCATTATTTGATTAAAAACACAGGTTTTGTAACTCGAAGACAACTTATTGTGTCAAGTCAGTCACATGAGTTGTAAGTCACTCTTTAGTCACTTGCATCTTTAGTCAAGTTAAATCCAAACATGATTTTTTCCAACCATCAACTATGATGTTCTCAAACAGCCGTTGAGTGACTGCTCCCAGCGCCCAGCGCTGCAGAGAAGCTTTAATGGGACAGCAATAAATCCAGTCTCTGAGATTTCTTTCTCCTGTTACCAGCTCCTTAGAGAGATGAGAGCTGAGGTATTGGATGTCTCTTGTCAAGCTACTGAAAACGGCAGGTATTTGGTGTGGACCTATCAACATATTTTCATGAAATAACATGTTTCTGTGTGTTTTTAAGTGTGCATTAACACAGCGGGCAGACTTGGTAAACAATAAAAAAAGTAATTTTGTGTTTTATGCTCATGATGTAGCTGTTTAGAAGCTGAATCTGTAGTTATTCAGGTGTACATGTTGTGGTGTCTATCAGTGTACTGACAAGCTGTCAGCCTGTCTCTGAGCAGATTGAGAATGAAATTAGAGAGAATAATTCAAAATGCCGACAAGGTTTGCTGTCAGAAATGTCAGCAAAGTCTGAAGAATGGAGGGGAACGAGACAAAGAGTAAGCAGTTTCCTGAAGATCAAGACAGGTGAGAAGGGGAAGATGAAATTAAGTTAGAAATAAGAAGAGGATCTGGTCACGTTAGCATCCCCTTGTAGAAACAACACCAGAAAACAAAACTGTTGAATGGATTAAAAATGGAGCGGCAACTTTGCTTTTCTTTTATTCTACTTATAACATGTCGGCATGCCCTCTGAAGAAGTATTTCCCTACAGGGATGAATACCATTATTATATTTGTTGGTGCTGCTTTCCTTTAGGTTTAAGATCAGATAGCCATTTACAGCCATTTTTATAGAACACATGAACTTCACTGCCTTGCAAGTTATTACTATTCCTGTCCTTTCACACAGACTTTTACTGTGCTTTTGATCAATGGCTGGAACGTGGCAGTAATGGAGTGGAGGCTACGGCTTCCATTTTTACTGGGAACACCCACACACTATAAATCATGCACACTCATGGCCCTGCGAGATGCAGTGGATAAAAGCATCCACCAATTGGAATAATAGATCAACTTTTTCTTTCAACAGTTCCTATTTGTTTGATCTAGCTCCCTCCAGTATTTATGCAGTCTTTCTGCGGTGTGTGTAGGTACGTCCTGTTATCTTACCGGTGCAAACACAGTTCAAGGATATAACTCAAGACACGATACTGCATTTATGTTTCTTTTATAGCCAGAACCACTACATCATAAGTATAAGAAGTTACTTGTGTCTTTGGTGGGGGAAAAATAATACGACAAATACCATTTCATTTATTGATTAAAGGTGCTAAATTCCAAATTCAGAGCATTCCAAATTTCGAGCATTAATATCGCAGCAAACAAATATTCAAGATATAGTAATGTCATCCTGAGCAGATAATCACTTTCTGTCTGTGTGTGTTGTAATCCAAGTTTCTCTGTGCTTTGTTTACGTAGCTGGTACAACAGTGTGTGCAAACCCGCTGCTAACGCCGTCGCGACCAACAGCGTCCTAGCAGAAGCGTAACAGCCACCCTCTGGTTTCCCCTTATGAACACTAGTTGGCTGTGTCAGCACTATTAACATTGTTTACACATTTACCGCTGCTAGCACGATCAACTGCTAGCATGATTAATGGATAACTGCCGGCTCAGCTGTCGCCATAATTAAGAGCCTTGTGGAGGTAATCCCTCAATAATAGATATGCTCTGAATTTGGAGTTTAGCACCTTTAATACTTCAAAATATGGAAACCATCACAGCTAATTGTAGATATGGTAGAAGATTATGGTTTTAAAGCATTGCTTCAAGTGGGACAATGATTTATTGGAAGTTGTGCTCATGAGGGATTGTAAAATTCATTGAAGACACTTGTTAGTGCAGGATAATTATTATAATCACAGTAACTAGAAGACACACAGAGAGTGATTGAAGAGTTCTCAACACCCTGTTACACATAAAAGCCTCATTGCTTAAATTGTTTTTGGTAATTGATGTCTTGGCCTTGCAAACAACCTCAGGAAAAAAACAAAACGTTTATTTTACCTCCGCTCACTTCAGAGTTGTGGGTGAAACACAAAATGTGTCTAGCGGCGGATATCTCAGAACCAGAACGTCTAAAATGTAATAAATAGTTGTTTGGACCATTTTTTGTTTCTTTGTCTCATTACACGTGGCTCACTAAGGAAGACAGTATTAATTTGCTGCTGGAGGCAGTTCAATGCTTTAATGCTTATAAATTCCAAATGGCAGATTTTCAAGAAGTCCAAGAATAGCCGTTTGTTTAATTTGATGACTGTGCTTTTTGTCAAAACACAAGTTTTACAAAATTGTATCCAGCCATCAAATTTGTTACATACATTCATGCCCTCCTTGGGATTAACTGTTAACTATTTATCTAGCACCATCATCTGGTCAAAATTTCAAATCATCCAAAACTAGTTAGAGTGAGCATATGTGTATTTTTGAGGTTCATCATATCCCAAAGAGCTAATGAGCTAATCGGTAAACACTGCCCCCCTTGGATCTGCAGGAAATCTCTTCTTATTATCTGGAGGTGAAAAGGCTTACTGTTAGCTTTCGCACACTGCTTTTCAAGAGTCAACTTTATATTTTCTCTTTAGTTTGTGATCCTCTGCTTCCTGCATGATAAGAGGATTACCCTACAGTGTCCAAACCCAACAGCTGAGTTTAATTTGGGTAAACAAGGGGAATTTATTCAGTCTTATCAGGAGGACTGGGATGCTGTTCTCCGTTATGATTTAGGCTGAACGCACAGATGTGTTTTTGTACAAATGTTGTATAATGTATTCTCCCATCATTAATTGAATTGATGATGATGAGTAAACCGATTAAACTATGTGAAAACAGACTCTCCTATCATAGTTAATTTATCCTGCCACATGTTTGCTTCTATGTACCTACATAATCATAGCCTACTATAGATGCAAATTAGTTTTTATTCTCTGTCATTATGCATGCCTGTCTTCTATTATTAGTATCACTGCCTAATCTACATTAGTAATTTGCATTTTTAATGAACAATTATTATTCAGACATCATCCACATTGTTCCCTGTAATAAACAAAGTAGACTTTATCCTGGTTTAATTGCAGTGTGTGAAAAAAAGGTTTATTTTTCAAAATACTCATCAGTCACATTAGAAAACGGATATAAATTTCCTCTGCATCAATACTTTGTCTAGCTTAGCACACAGACAAGACTGATTTGTTACAGCTGTGTTGATAACTAGCAAGCTAGTCACCAGACAATCCAGGAGTCACCACAGCTTTATTGGTCAGTCACTGCTCAAGAAATAGCTCCAGTGGAACCGAGTATATGATTGATAGTATTTGGTTCACTTTTAAGAGAGCAATATTAGCAGTTTCTCCCTTCTTTCAGTCTTTATGCCGACTAAAACTAAAGACATCCTGGACTTACTCTGTTGCTACAAGGCTGTACCCTACATTTTCTGTTTGCAATTACAATTTTTTCTCACCACATATTTAACTTTTTTATTTCATCTCTTTTCTTCTCCTCTTCTCCAATACATCTAGCCGTTGAGTGCATCATGGTTTTACCTGATCCAAGGAGTCACTGGGATCCCGTCTTCGGTACCTGTATCTTCCTCTTCTCCTTCCTCATCCCCGTTGCTATCATCAGCATCTGCTACAGCCTGATGGTCAAGCGCCTGCGCAACGTTCGCATCTTGTCTGGCTCCAAGGAAAAAGACCGCAACCTGCGGCGCATCACCAGGATGGTCCTGGTGGTGGTGGCAGCATTTGTCGTCTGTTGGACACCTATCCAGATAATGGTCCTGGCTCAGTCTCTGGGCTTCAACCTGAGCAGCTTGTTCACACTGGTCCTGATGCACTTCTGCATCGCGCTGGGCTACGTCAACAGCAGCTTGAATCCTGTCCTCTATGCCTTCCTGGATGAGAACTTCAAGCGCTGCTTCCGGGAGTTCTGCAAACCCTCCCCATTCCGCCTCGACACCCAACAGTCGGGCAGGATGAGGAGCATTGCTAGGGAGGTGGCGGCTGCTTACAGCTGCAAGGCTGATGGCAGGGGGTCAGGAGGAGGGACGCCTAATCCCGCATGACTAGGCGTGGAGCTCCCCTTGGTGGGTGTAGACCCCAAACAGAGGGAAGAGAACCAGGTGACAGGGAACTCCAACACAGAATTGACTCAGATTACTAGCGGCACAAGCTAGCGGCACGAGCCCCCCCGCCCCCCAACTAGAAGACTGGCTTGGGGTGGGGGGGAGGGCGATGAGGAGGATGGGGTTGAAAGGAAAAGAATTTAGGAACACAGATAAGGATGATAAACATAGGGTGCTTATAGTATATGGGTGGAGGGAAATGGAATATGTTGAAAGCTTTGGTGGGAGTGGGATGGGTGTGGACATCTAGGAAGGAGATAGTGCCAGATATGGGAGCAGCTCAGACCATTCTGGATCCTGGATCAAGGAATGACAATGGTCCTAACTCCACTGAGACAGTGAGATATTTTGGAAAGTAAGACTTTCATCCAACTATCTTGGTGGACGTAAACACAAAAGAGGTAACACCATTATTTGTCTGTTGCTGCATCTCTAGAAAGATGCCTGCCTCTGTGCTTGGGTATGAGAATGCAGAGGTTGGGGAGAGACATTTGTAGAGACCATATTATAGATAAAATAGAGTGGGTGCATATACCAAAAAAAAAAAAAACACAATACCCTACTTGGTGCTTGTAGAAAGAATATACACAACATTGGAAGCACAGATCTTGGCTATCTGGCGGTAAGGACCACATACTGAAGAAGCCAAGGAAGATTTAGGCTTTCTGGAACTGTGAAATAGAGAATAAACACTTTCATTATAGTTAATTGTATCTTTATCCGTTGATGTTTCAGAATTACCAACTTCCTGTGTTCCACACTCATCCCAGTACAGGGTATATATTGGTTTCTCTAAAGATGGGTCTAGATAATGGTAATATGCTGCTGTAAGCCCTTATAAGGACTGGGCAATCAAAGTATGATGTTATATTTCAGCCTTTAGACATGAAGTTGGATGTAAAACAACAGCTGGCATAAGAAAAAGAACTATGTGCTGCAAGCTGCTCTTGAACAATATTTCTTAAACTGTGTCTATGGACCCTGAATGGGTCACATGAATGTTATTTCTCGTAGGGGCAACATTTCTCAATGTGTTCTGAAGCAAATCAAGCCCGAGAAACCCTGTCAAACTAGTTTGAGAGGTTTTGTGTTTTTTTGAAAACGTACTTACTTACTATCACCTGTGGGGTGTGGGGAATTTAGGAGTTTGGGGCCAGGGAAAAACTGGTGGTATTGTAATCTGAAAAACAACAAAATCAGTGTTTGGGACAAGCCCAGCCTGGGTATTAATCCTTCTTCTTGTTCTTGCTACATAAGATGAATGATAGTGCCTCTCTGTGGTGTGTCCACAAATGAAATGTAAATTAGCCTGTCTAAGGGTAGGTACCCATATAAATCTTGCACCTAGGACTTGCGAATTTTTGCCACAAACATAATCTTTCTTATTTTATCTACATGACCTGGGCAAAAAAACGTATTCATAAAAGCTGTTTCAAATATTTGTTTCAAGCAAATCTGAAATGCAGAAGTTGTCAAATAACAATTATGAGATTAGTTGTAATGAATTAGTTCTTCTTAATTGTAATGAAAATTGAAAAACAATCCTCATTTTTTGAAACACGCTTACAAGATGATCTTTACAATTGAACCAAACATCTCTTGTGAAACTTTTCAACACAATTTGTTAAAAATTGAATACAAGGAAATAGACATTACTCTAAACCTGATAGCTAACTACCTGAGTCATTCACCACACTGCAGTTGGCCAGTTGAGCCAACATTTCCACAGTTAGTTGAAAAAAAACAAAAAAACATGAATGTTTGCTAGTAATGATGATAAGTAGGGCTGCCTATCATTTATACGTGATATGTTTGGATTCTGCTTACTAATTCTAGCTCTCATTGAATCCTAATTTTGAATCTTTGTATTTTGTTTGAGCACAAACAGAAACCAACGTAATGTTGCAATCCTTAAGATTTCATTCCTAACAGCAAATGCTGTTTAATACAACAATCCCAGAAGTTTGGGGGCAGAAAAACAAACTATTGCTGTTTCAATAAAGAAGTCAGGCAATAATTGGTCTTTTCCATCTTTCTGTGAACAACCATCATTGGATTTTATGCTGCACACGGCATGATTCTGTGAACAGTAAAAGTGAAAGTAGTTGGTTACCTCGCTTTACATCCTATCGCCTACAGCTCTTCATCTAAAGAAATGTTCAAATATATTACTAAGAAGTTTATAAGCATAAAGAAACCAAAGTTTGCTTTCAGGAAAGAGGAATCTTAGGGATCATTTTTTAGGGAAGGTCTGGTTCTTTTAAATTTGTGTATAGTCTGAACCATATGTTGATATCCAGCCCTTATGATCTATTACGGGCTCAGTTGGTAACTAGCTAACACTGTTCACTGTTCATCTATTTGACAACAGCCATTTAATCTGACCCACTGTAGAAAGGACATGTCTGGTATAATAATGAGAATATCAGTTATGATACAATCTGAAATACCCTGTTGAAATACTATAAGCATGCTTGCAGCTTGCGTTTTCATTTTCCATGACCCCTACATACAGAGGGAATATAATCAGCTTTGAAAATCATACACATGGGTGTGCGGTTTTTTTCCCCAGGTCTGTAGCTGCTGTCAGGTTTTGGAAATCAGAGGTGAAACTGATGGGATTGGGAATGTTGGCGGTGAACTCTGGGTTTGAGATATTTTGAGGTGGGGACAATTACATTGGGCGGGGTTGGGAAAGAGTGCTATGAGATTTTCATTTTGACTCCCAGCACCACAGTGGCAAAGCAGAATATCGGGGTCACAGTGCTTTGACCCCACTTCAAGGGACAAAGGGGCTCTCTCTCTCTTCTTCGTGTCTTAAAGTGGAAATCAACTCCGAAACAGAAACCACATCAGGTATTCTTATTTTCCTGTACAGTTTGGGAAATAATACTGACAGCATTAGACCAGATGCAGTATTCCAACTGTTGGACATCTTCTGGGACACTTGATACTTGAACTGAAAGAAACAGACAGTTGTGAAAAATATGAACCATTATGATGGAATGATGAATATATTATGATTTATGTCTGTTCTTAACTGGAAATGTGTCTCTCACATAAGTCTAACTGTGGCTTTTTCGTAGTTCTATTTGTAGCAGTTTTTATATGAGCCCTATTGTGATGACCAAAAACTACCTACCTACCTTACATTTTTTTACTAAATGTTTGCAAAATGTTAGGAAAAAGTCTTTACACATTTTCCTGTTAATGTTCAATACAAATATAAAATGATCTCACTGTTTGACTTTAACATGAAGATAAAAAAAAAGTTGAAATGTTGGTGCATTTTCTGATTCATAGCTTAATCTTAACAATTATAAATCAGTTTTGGTTATCGGTCCTTAAATAAAATCAAACAGTCAATAGTTTCACTCCAGAAACTGGTTCTATTTCAATGTCTGAGTCTACTGTATATTTAAGATTATGGCGAATTTTGGTATTAATTTGAATTCTTTGTTTGTTAAAATCATTGTTTGCTTTGAGGGATTAAACAAATGGAAATTCAATTTCACATTTTTGCAGTTACACACTTTGGATAATAATGTTTGGCTGCAGCTCTAGGGAGCCAGATCGCGGTTAAACTGCCCAGGCCTTAAGAATTAACATGTGGATTCTGTTTTAGGGTTGGTGTCCCCTTTCATTTTTTCAATTTGTATCTCTTCATATAATTTGGTAATTTCGGATTGGTTCAGATGTCCTTACTTTCAATTTAAAATGTTTTTTTGTTTGTTTGTTTGTTTTTAAAAAAATGTATATTTTGATGAATTTCACGATAGAAAGATGACACCATTTGCTGTCACAAACGTTTGTGGATTTGCTGTGGATTGTATTGTTTAAGTTATGTGCAAACCAATTTCTTTCCTGCAGTTACTCTTTGCAGCATATATAAATCCTAAATAATCTCCTTTTGTTTGAGAGGAACCATTCTATGAACTTACATTGCCTTAAATATCAAGTGAAGTCTGCTAACTGAAGCTCGCTCTCTGGCTGGATACAATGTGTTCTAGTTTTTACTGGTGCTTTGCTGTTAGTTTATACTAGTCCAGACCTGTATTCATAAAGCTTCTGAAGACAGAAGCCATCAAGCCAGAGAAAAATTCAATTTTGAGTTTGTATTTCTTAGAATATCCGTCTTTAGCCGTACATTGAGGGTGTAACTACTTTATTACTAATTGCTAAACGATCAGTGTTAAATGTAGTGTCATTGACCCTTTTGGCATTTAAAATAAAACCGCATGCTTGTCACTTTGGTTCTTACCTTTGTGTGTGAAGGTAAAGCACACCTAAAAAAATTTAACGGATGTCGTTTGTGCTCAATGCGCCGTTAGTTGCAGTATTCTGTGAAACTCCAGAGGGCGTACCAACAAAAATGTACCATGAAGAAGTAAGAAAACAACGAGTGTAACCGGCAAAACGCCATCGACCAACCTCCTCAATGACAAGAATAAAATTGTAATTAACTGTAAACTCGTATCTCATATTCATAGACTACTTTATATACTCAAATGAAGATTTTTCAGAATTTGGTTTCTATTGAAATTTAAAAACAGATTGACCGTTGTGAAATCGTTAGACAACTAATTAGTGCTTTTATGAGTAAATTGTTTGTGAGAGTAATGTCTGAGAAGCTTTGATTGCGCGTGCAGGAAGCGCCTGGTGACAGAAATTCCAAGGTGCACGACGCAGAGACCATGATTACTACATTATGCTACATATATTGCATTCTACCATTAATTACTTGCCAGTGAATGTCATAGTATTGATCTCACTTCATCATATAGAGGTCACATACAAATTAATCTCTTTTTGTAGTTACACAAAACCAGTTAAATGACTGAAAATCTTAGCATTTACCTTCACATCAATATGACCTATTTGATCGATAGAGTAAACCTGAAAATCTAAAACAGGCCATAGAAAAAGACAAAATTGCTTTATTATTATATTACATATTTTCAGTAGTTGAAACATAATCTCCCTGATACATTGTTTTGGATATGGCCAGTAAGAAAACTTGTGACATTTGGTTCATGGGGAAAGCTAAAAAGGAAGTTTGAGTCAACAGTTTAAGCATCGATCTAAATCAGTGCTCAAGGTGTATTAAAGAACAGGTAACCACTGTTCACAAACAAACGTTGAAAAAGCTTATATGACTTAAAAACAGCTCCTTTTTACTTTAAGTCACCCTGACATAAGCATGGTAATACACTCCAAGGTGTTCGGATATAAAAAGAAACTCAAAAGTGAAGTGAAGTGGGCCATTGGGTATAAAAAAAAATCAGGAGCTGAATCTTCGTTTCAAGAGATGTTATTTTTCAAAATAGTCTGGCTTTGTGAGGCTCATCTTTGCCAAGTAAAGTTTCGTAAATTCTCGGAGCTCTACAGTTTTGCCATCCCCCCAGGTCTGTTCTGTTCTTAAGATAGTTTTATGAATACTGGTCATCTTTTGTACAACCTAGCAGACTTTGTGTAGTAAAAATGTTCAGAGCATCAAGGATACTTGCTTTGACATGATTCACCTTAATCAAGGCGAAGCTATAACGCAGCTGTTAGGCTCTTTGTGCTTAACTGTTTATGTTTAAACTGAAGGCGCTACAATATTTTGTATTAGTTTGGTGTTTTTTTGTAGCACAAAACTACATAAAAAGGACTCAAAGAGGGCAAAATCCTACCGTTTAACAACGCAGAGTGAGCATAGTTATACTGTCTGTTAGCTCTGTACAAACATTCTGTTTTAATATTACACTTATGTAAAAGTATGAAATTAGTTTAACGTCTGACCTCTTTCACTTGTTATTCTTGGTGTATAAATACAAACTATTTCTTGCTAACCGTAATGGTACGTATTGTTACCTCCGTGCATCTGAACGCAGGGAGATTCCTTTCATTTGTTTACATTTTACAGACCACATGAATGTCAAATGAAAAAAAACTGTTGAAAATCCAAATCGAGGAAAAAAAAACATACAATGTTGATGTTGTTGTTATTACTATTATTGCTATCAAAAGAGAAAAACAGTGTTGCCTTGTGTTTTTTGCTGTGCGGGAACCTGTCCAGTATGTATCTATGTATTACTTGTGGACTGCATTTAGCTCACTGCCTGAGTTATGAAGTGAAACAGTTCTTAGGCCTCAAAAATGAGACATTTTTTGCTGTTGTTGCTGTCAAGGCCCCACTCCTTCCCTATTTTCAACCACAAATCCGCTTACACAATTTGGCTTTGATCACAAAAGTTGGAAGTCGTCTCTACGGTTCTTATCTCATGTTAGGGCCGGGACTACGTCAGAGCATCAGCTGAATGATGAAATGTGATATCATTATATTGATTTAAATATTGGCTGATGCTATCCGGTCACAATTTGCTATTAGTGGGATTTGAGTATCGGTTGTAATTGGTTGGAGTCAGGTGACAGAGCTGTTTGTATCACATCACTCTGGCTGTAGCTACATAAACATAATGTTCCTGTTCTGCAGATGGCAGACTGAACTACCATGCTAGCTGGCTTGTCGTTAAAACATAGACTTTTTGCTGAAGCTTGAATTTTAAATTGTATATTTTTCTCTGCATATGAAATTAATAAATAAATGATGGCCATGTATGACTCATTGTGTTATTCTTTTAATTGTTTGTCTGACTAAGAATTAATAAGAGATCGTGTGTGTTTGCCACAAACCCAAACTAAGCTAGTTTGCTTCCTCACACTCTAAATAGTTAAGTTAATCAACTTCCTAATGTGCAGGTTCAGTGGAAGATGCTTGTATTAATCCACAGATTCACTAAATATTCACATTGCCTGACAATCTACATTCTGGAGATAGAATGAAAAGAGATGATACATTCCATATATTATTTAATATACATTTCTTTTTTTTATTTTCTGGAGGGCACCACCTATGGAAGCCCATTCCCGCCAGCAAAAAAAAAAAAAAAGATCACTAAAAAAAAAAAGAAGATAACTACAAAAAAAAATTGTACCGGTAAAAAAAAAAAAAAAAAAAAATGTAATTCACAAAAAATAAAATAAAATAGGATCACTAAAAAAATAAATAATAATAATTCTAATAATTTTTTTTTTTTTTTTTTTTTTTCCACCAGCAAAAAACCCCGAAAAAAAACAAAAAACTTTTGGTGCATCCATCTGTAACCATAACACTGACCAGATTTTTCCAGTTGCTATAGAAAGTCGAAATTATGAGATACTTTAACACAACAGTCATAGAAGCAGCTCTTCATAGGTTACTCTACATTTGACATATACATGGATTGTGAGTACATTGAAGACTTCTTTAAACGTGGCTTTACAACACATGAAATACAGATGATGTTTCACATGGATTGTAATGAGCAAACGCACCCTTGAATAGAATGTTAAGCAAGAAGCAGCTCTGGAGTATAAAGAATGAAACCAATGTGGCTGAGGTGGCGACCAATAAACAGCAACTGGAAACATCTTTTTTTCTTTTCTTTTTTTTGCTGACAGAGAAAAAGTGGAAAAAAAAATATATATATATATATATATATATAATTGTTTTTTGTGAATTAAATTTTTATTTTTTATTTTTTGTGAATTCATTTTTATTTATTTTTTGGTGATCTAATTTTATTTATTTTTTGCTGGCGGGAATGGGCTTCCATAACCACCTGCTAATAAAGAATGTTCAGAAATATTTTCTGCCATTGGATGAAACAGTTTCTGTAACTCAGAAGGAGGATGGTACCATTATGGCATATAACCAACTCTGGACAGGGGGATTTGGCCTACCATATATCTAAATAAATGAAAGCCAGCCCAGCTAACAGGCAAATGTGTTGGCAGTGTACATTTCTGCAAACCACGTATTACAGTTAGCAACACGCAGAGAAAATGATGTTGAGCTGCTGTTAAGGGAAAGTTATAATGTAAATATAAAGAGCAGAAAAGTCCACTAAGGGAGGATAGAAGTGGTGGAGGATGGATGAAACAGATACAGGACTTTCACCAAGGAGACCACTGTGAAGAAAAAGTAAACGCTGACTTTACACGTGTTATGTAACATTGTAAAGCTTGTTACATAATGTTATGTAAGAAAGTCCTCTGTGAACAGTTGTTATTTATTTACGTTTGGTGTGCATTGCATTCCGTGGTTTGAAGAAACATACAACGCCAACTTATTTTGATCACTGGGTTGATGAAGCCTACGATATGTATCAGTGCACATCTTGCAGAGCAATACTGCAGGCAATCATGTTACAATCTTTCATGTAATTTGTGGCATTGACTGCGTGAGAGAGACATTTGTTCCCTGCCTTTAGCCTTTAAGGTATTGCTGCCTCCCAGGCAATATAATTACCTCCATAAAATAGCACCAAGCCTCAGGACAAACTCAGGGATCCATTCTCTTTTTGTCATTCCATGATCCAGGAGCTACATAGCGGATGTGAGTAAATGAATGAATATAAATAATAGACTAGTACATGGCTAACTGACCATGCACACAAGATTACTAATATAAAATAAACAGACCAAGACACATTATTACATTTTGTCAACAAAAAAAAAACTGTCTCACAGCAATAACAGTGAGGACACTTAGGGGCAAGAGGGAGAAATATCTCCAGAAGAAGAATATGAAAAATAACCAACTGAGTGAACAACCAGTTGACCTTTGAAAATCGTTTTTCAGAGCTGCTGATCACGGGTTTGAAAGTAGTTCTGAGAGGAAAAGGTAAAACCAATTTCCCAATGTCGCCCTTTCAGCACTGAGGGTCATCTGTTTTCGGCCTTTAGATATTTCCTGTATTTGCGGCACAGTGGATACTATAGATGGCTGTTTCTTGTGGATTGTTTTTGTCTAAAAAGGGCGCCGTCAATTGGTTGCTTTGTCGATCTACCAGACACTGGTTAAACAAGTACAAGATCAACAAAATATTTGTAAAAGATATTTATGGTTCCCCGAGGACAAATACTAATTATAATTGTGATCCCTGTCCTTTGACACAGCACCATTTCAGGTCAAATCCTCATCTTGACAAACACTTTGGTCCTTTACAATACCCTGACAAAATTGGTCAGATTTGCATTACATTTACTTTGGATCCTCATGCTCCCCACAGGGTGATAGTGAGGGGATCTTTCCTCTAACATCAGCATTAGGACACATTTTCCATTAGTACCTGAGAAATATCAAACCCGAAATTTGAAATTTATGAAATTCATAGAGTTCTACCATGTTCCCCAAAGGATGAACCCGTTTGGTTTTAATATTTACTAAGCTTACCTCTAGCACCACCACACTACTTACTACCACGTACTAACATATGTGTACGTGTGTGTGTGTGTGTGTGTGTGTGTGTGTGCAGTGACCTGTCAATCACAAGATAATGACTATATGATAGATGGTTTAGGACCTAAAGCATACCCTGTAGTACTGTCTATTTTACACTAAATATGACCATAATTAAAAGTAAATAATAACATCATGCGGTATTGAAGAAGACTTGAAACTAGTGACTGGGACAATAAACACATGTTTACTGAGGTAATAAATCAAGTGAGAAGTAGGGTCATTTTTTTCATTGACTTCTATACAGTCAGACTTCTTCGCCCCTTCATGGCCATTAGAATGAATGCATATTTAAGGCAATTCCTCATTGGCTTCACTTTTCTGACTTTTTTTTTAACCCTAACTGGCATGTTGTGCCTTGTTGTAATAATTAACCAAAATAGTTCAGATTTAGTACACAATGAATCATTATTCACAGAGAAATACAGCTCATTATGTTAATACTTGAAAGGATAAGGCTGGTGACATTTTACAGTATAAATCTGTATGGTCAACAAAGCTCATGAAAACCCTAAAAACAACAATATTTGAGTCCGTCTCTCAATACTTTGTTTTCCCTAGCTGGTCTGTTTGATCAGTCAAAGGCATCATTTTTATTCAAAATGTTGTCAGTAACACTTCCTTCAAAATGACTTACAGCGTCCGTGCATGAAGTAAAATAAATTGGCATTTGTTCACGTTGTATAATGAACAATGTCAGTTAAGGGGTATTGCCTAATTTCATTGGCCTACTTGTGCTAATGCGAATGTATTCCGATACGTGGGAGTTCGTTCTTAGCTGATGCTGCCCAAACGTGGTAAACGCTTTGCCTGTGTTATTGTTGCGTTGAATGAACACGTGCAATACAATTCCGCACACCATTCTGTCAGCTTGTTACATTATCCAACTTAACTGTCAAGCATTAACCGCGTTGAGGCAGCATCGGCTATCGAAGAACGAACTCTCACGTAGCAGAACACATTTGCATTAGCAAAAGTAGATCAATGAAATTAGGCAATACTGCTAATCTGACATTGTTCATCATACAACGTGAACAATGGGAAATTGTAATTGATTGATTATGTCCCTCTTCATTTCTCTTAAATTGCATTTATTTAAATGAATTTGGATGACAAATAAGCACGAACTACCTCTCTGAAGTGTCCTGTGAGGACATGGGCTTCCTCACTTGACAAGAAAACGGCTTTGCATCTATTAATCTGTCTCCCCTTTTATCTTCCTCAACATCTATCTCTTTTCTGTGACCTCTCCTCCCCTTTTATTATATAATATCGCCGCTCTGTTTTATGAGTGCACTGCAGACAATTCCTGCTTTGCAGCCTGAGCGATATATATGTGACTTAATGCTCTCTAAATGAGTATTTTAATCATCAGCTTTAGACGGCATAATGAAGTGCTCTATGCTAAAGAGCAGCAGAAGCACCTTCAACAAATAACGGTTGCAGCAGGTTGAATAGATGTCACTTGCTCTGTTCTCACTTCTACAAAAGAGCTGCATATAATGCACATCTACTGAATAAGAGAAAACACATGTAATCATGCATAAATTAAGCACCAAATAAACTAAACCTGATGAGACAAATACTATCCAACCTGTGTTAAACTCAGGTCAGGAGCTAGGTTACATGACCTGTATTGCCTCCTCAGATCTACTGTAGAGTCAGTTCTAAAAGGGTTTTCATGCAAGACACTAATGCCAAATAAATTCAGCCCATTATGTTAATACTTAGTTCAAAGCATGAGGCTTGTGACATTCTACAGTATATTTTGGTATCGCCAACAAATTTCATTAAAGCATGTCTGTTTGACCATTCCAATGCATCACTTTTATTCAAAATGTCATTGCTAGTAACAATTCCTTCAAAATGACTTACAGCAAAAAGAAGGAAGAAACCTTCGGGAGAGCAACAGAGGAGGGATCCCTCTCCCAGGATGGAAAGACGTGCAATAGAAGTAGGCATGACCACGGTCCAGATATAACCACAATCTATGGAAACCTGCGAGGCGAGAAAGCACAAAGACTCCGGGGAAGAAGCAAAGTTAATAATGGGACATGACTTCATACAGAAGGCGATAGAGAAGAGGAGAGAGGAGCTCAGTGTAGCCTCGAAAGTCCCCCGGCAGTCTAGGCCTATAGCAGCTCATCTAGGGGCTGGTCCAAGGCAAACCTGAGCCAGCCCTAACTATAAGCGTTATCAAAAAGGAAAGTCTTAAGCCTACTCTTAAATGTGGTGAGTGTGTCTGCCCCCCCCGGGGCTGAAACGAGAAGCTGGTTCCACAGAAGAGAAGCTTGATAACTGAAGACTCTGACTCCCATCCTACTTTTTGAAACTCTAGGAAACACAAGTAACCCCGCATTCAGGGAGCGCAGCTCTCTAAGGGAGTAATATGGTACTATAAGCTCCTTAAGATATGACGGTGCCTGACCGATTAGGGCTTTGTTGGTGAGAAGGATTTTAAATTCTAGTCTTGATTTTACAGGGAGCCAGTGCAGAGAAGCTAATACAGGAGTAATATGATCTCTTTTCTTAGTTGTTGTTGTACTTATGAGAATAAGGCCAATGTTCACCCTTTTAGCTCTGTTTTGGTGTCCACCAACTTTTGAGGAAGTTTTACTGAATTATTAACTGCTAAATGTTCCACTCTATAGTTGGTCTATCAGAGCATATTTGCTAAAAACAGCTGCCTGCTGTTGCTGGTAGTGATGGGATCACTTAGAAGGAAACTGAACCATGCAGCAAATGTACCGTGAAACCAAAACAACGAGCTATGAGGCTAAAATGTGGCAGAAGAAATTGATAAGTTGCGTTCAAAATCTAGACTTTTGGATGACATTCAAAAGTCTAGAATTTCATCTAGAGAACATCAGCATGTTCAATAAAATACCTTGCACACTCTCACAGTATGTAGCTACCATTATAATTCCTCCCACTTTCTCACACACACACACACACACACACACACACACACACACACACACACACACACACACACACACACACACACACACACACACACACACACACACACACACACACACACACACACACACACACACACACACACACACACACACACACACACACACACACACACACACACACACACACCCTGAGGGCGTGACCACATCAATATATGGCTCTCATCCATCTGATGATACAATGACGTGACAACATTTGATTGTAGTAACATCTTGACCTTTGACTTCCACAGAGATCATGAACTCCCAACGTAATGTCTTTGCAAAACTGTTACTGATGAATGTGGGGAAATGGACAAATTGATGTGTGTTTTTTTTTTGTCCAAGCTGCATAGGTCACCAGCATATTTGCCGCACCTATAGTGCTCTGTCTGACCTTTGACCTTTATTAGGATTCAAATGAACTCATAGAAAAATGATAATAAACAAGGGGCTGTAAGTCTTTGCACTCCCCAGCAAAGTATTATGTGGCCCTGACAGAATTTTACTGGAAACCAAATCTGACTACACAGTTGTTGATTTTCTTAAAATCAGCAAAGATAACTTACAAATAATAAACAAACAAACAGGACAAACGATACAATGCTAATGCAGTTACCTTTAAACTTAAGGCCAATGGGGAAATTCATGAACAAAATCTCACAATGCGACTATTGCTATGACTCACGTTTACAAACTAACTAATCAGAATATAACATGACTGTTGCAGAATTCACTGGTGAGGTAAGCAAACCCAATGTTGGCCACGATCCACAACACATTCACCTCATTTTCTTTAAAGATTTTTCAATGCATAAAAGTATCAACATCGTGGCCAAAGCTTGGTAATGATGATGATAAAATCTTAGTTTGCAAGTTATTATTCTTTTTTTTTTTTCAATTCACTGCAATTCTCCAGGAATCTTTCCCACCATCTGACATGCAGATCTTGGTTACAGATTGTAACCGAGACTTTATTAGACATATTTTGCACATTGTGACATGCATTGAATTTGGTTGGATTGTGCGTTTCTGCAAGCATGATTCAAAGCTGATATGAAATGTATTCATGAAATATATTTTAGTTCAGAAACATTAACATTCTTAAAGGGAGTGTAAAGCCAAATAAAGTAAAATCAGGTAAATTGCATTTACATAGGCCACAATTACAAAACCAGCGTGGGTTCAGCACCACGGATAGCACCTGTGATACATGGATTGGAAAGCAAGTTTCGAGGGGCGATTATAAACTTCAGGCCATTAACTGTCGCAAGTTTTGCTTTAACCTCAGAAATATCTTTTTCCACCTTTTTGAAATATTGCAGATTATCTATTTGCGAGCAAAGTATTAACATCATATTTTGTCTACCTATGAATAACACAAGTGAACTACAGAGGGTGAAGCAACCGTATTAACAGACAGTGAGCAGGGCTGTTCATAGACAGCAAAAGCTACTCTCTGTTCTCCACATGTGATCTATTATATATCGGGGTCCTCTTTATGACACAGTCATTCAGTCACCACAGCAGGAGGCTGACTCTCTGGCCAGGAGATCTTTTCACAGCCACAGTGTGACAGCAACATATAGCATCAAGGAACAGTTTGCCATTATATCTTTATGACAGGACAGCGATAAGCCTTTATAACTACATGTTTGCACTACAGTAACCGTTGTTTTGCCTCAGCAGGAGTGGTGCTTTGTGCATGTTGGCTTCCACAGAGCAAACAAAAAAAGATTGTACACGTATCACTGCCTACGTCACATGATCTTGGCTCTGTTTGAGAACGGTAATGATAAAGCCAAGTTGACGCCATGACACAATTACAGCAATACAATTACACTGAAATCATTTCCAGGCAGCAGTGGGGGAGGGTCACTCATTCATCTATCCCTGCACAGGCATACACAAACATTATCATCGCCATCATGGACACACACAAACCTTTAAATTGAAACTGAAATCCCTAACAGAGTTTTGCATGGCTGCAACTAATGCAAACACTTAATCGGACTCACATGCAGTCAAAAACAGCTGCATATGTATTTGTACCTAATTAGTAACCATGCAATTAGCTGATCTATAAATAGAACCAGCTATGACTAATGAACAATGATTAGTGGCAGAAGGGAGAAGAGATAGAATTAATGATGGAAGACAAAATGGCAGGAGGCAGAGAGACAGACGCTGGGGACGACTGTTGTCTCAATGTAACTATTGTTTTATTAAAATAGCATTTGTCCAGGGAATCTTTTTTGCCACATTAACATATTAACGAGCAGAACAGCCATTATTAAAAAAACTAAAACAAAAACCTCTATTGTTTAACAGTAAGTAAGTATAATTATAATATGCTGCACCTGTGCTGGTGTGGTTCCTTCTTCATTTGGCAGCCTGGCTCTCTGGGAGAGGACATCCTGTCAGCCACCAGCATTACACTGTTCTTTTGGGTTTCTATTCTATTTATCGCTGTACACTGCCACACACATCCATACATGCACACTTCTGGACTGACAACTGATACCTACCTTTTGTATTGTTTCATTTGTTTGTGGAAAAATAAAATGCTTTTCTTAGCAGCCAGCTCGCTTGTCTGCCTGTTTTGTGGAAGTCTCTGAGCCGGGCTGTGACATGAATAACCAGATGTCAAGCCTGTATTACGTTGCCCGCGGGCTCACATGAGTGCACAACACAAGCAAGATGGTGACAACGTTTCTTCATGGTCGGAAATTCCTCTACCTTTAACACCAATAATAATTGACTAAACAATTTGATGATTTTTAGGCATGAGGATGATAATGGAGGTCTGTCTGTCCAAATATTTGGTCCAAAAGTGTCTCTGGTCAAAATCGCCACTTGTCATGAATTCAATCCTGAAGCATAGCATTCATATTTATTAGTTCTGGAGAGCACTGAAGTCATGTTTGCATAAGCTGATCGGTATCACTAGTCCAGTCATAGTTATACAGGTGTAGAGGGAGGGCTTTATACCCTGAGCCTTTTCTCTTCTGAGCTTTCGTGCTGCCAATAAAAGGCATCAACCAACCACCCTGAGTGTAACTGACCCATTCAAAATGTACACAATAGTGTTCAACTACACGAAGGCTCCGTAGTCCGAACGGTAAACTTTATTACTTCTTTCAACACTGAAGAAGGCAGCGCGTACCAGAGCCACTCTTTACATTCTAACCTTTCACAATAAGAGCCTGAGACATACACTGCTTAACTGTTTACAAGGGGCAGTCCAATTCACATAGTTGCCATAATAAATAGTTTTGATGCTAAATATTCGCAGGTGATAATTTTGCATTTGTCACGACCACGGTGTGTAAATTATTTTTCTCTGCTGATACTCTCGGGCCAACTCTGTTTGCTGCCTCAGCTTTTGCAATTTTTAGCACATACTTTTATCAATTGTTAATATATCCCTGAATTCAATATAAAATACTGTTCACGTGTTTTAATATGATTAGATATATGATTTCATATGATGGGGCAAATCCTTGTTGTAGGCAGTTCAAATTCTTTGAGAGCTTCATCAAAGAGCAGAGCCTTTTCTGACAAATCTAATTGGAAAAACTACTTCCTCTAAATGGATGAATTCTTTTTGAATTCCTATCATACTCAGATTTATGCTAAGATTGACATGACTCGCCATGTGTCATTCTAAAATGGCTGTGCGGGACTTTATTCCCTTTGCATCCCCTTCCTACAGGTAAAGACTTTCTTTGTTAAGCTTTACTCCACCACAGACAGAGAAAGAGTAAACCAAAGAGAGACAGTGAGTGGTAGATATGCCAGACAAACAGACAGACCTCTGCCACTGACACCCACCCCTCTCTCTCTCTCTCTGTGTAACAGTCCCACCTCAATCTGCCCTGAAGCAGCTACACTAGTCCCACAATGACCTTGTAATTGTTCTCTCCTCAGAAAGAGCTGCAGAGGAAAAATGCCTGCTATCATTTCTCAAAATTATATCAATGTTACCTGGTGATTATATATTGTGTGTGCGTAGGAGGGAAAAGCAGGCAGGATTTGACAAATGTGTCTGGGTACCTTGCAAAGCCTCCTACCACCACAAACCAGAATCAGATAAGCGGTGCAAACTGGATTGATGGATGGAACTCGTTTTCTCTGCACACCCCACACCAATTTTCCTCCACACTATACACACTCAACATCCCTTTAGTCTACCCATATAAAGCATTTGTCCATTTGGAGGGTATATATATATTTGTCCCCTTTTGCCAAACCACATGAGAGTCCTGATGAGCCCTCTTCAGTTATATTTCAGGACATCTCGTTGCTCTTTCTGTTGTTACATTTGGTCACTTTCTCCACTGACCTTTGCTGTAGTCTTATTTGTGAATGCAGATTTTTTTTGGTGTGAGCAGCATCCAGTTGGACAAATTCACATGGATCAAGTGAGATGCAGGTTGAATTTCTTCTGCTCCACTGTTAAGAAGTAAAAGAAATGGCTCTGGAGCAAAATTTGGTGCATTTTAAACGCTAAATGTTGTTCCTCTTGCCTTGTTGGTCAACTGCATAGATAATATCAATATTTATAATTAAATTGTATCCTTAATTAATTGAATTGTGCCTTTTAACTATCGTACTGTGCAATACACAGAAGGCTATGGGCATTCTTTTTTATTCTTTATCAAGTTTGTAAAAAAGCGTGATTATCAAAACTTGCTTCAGTTATGTATGGAAGCCCATTCCCGCCAGCAAAAAAAAAAATAAGATCACTAAAAAAAAAAAAAAAAAAAAAAAAAATAAGATCACAAAAAAAAAAATAGTAACTTAAAAAAAAAATCCACCCACAAAATAAATAATAATAATTCTAATAATTTTTATTTTTTTTTATTTTACTTTTTTTCCACCAGCAAAAAAAAAAAAAAAAAAACTTTTGGTCATAACACTGACCAGATTTTTCCAGTTGCTATAGAAAGTCGAAATTATGAGATACTTTAACACAACAGTCATAGAAGCAGCTATGACATATGAATGGATTGTGAGTACATTGAAGACTTCTTTAAAACGTGGCTTTACAACACATGAAATACAGATGATGTTTCACATGGATTGTACTGAGCAAACGCACCCTTGAAGCTCTGGAGTATAAAGAATGAAACCAATGTGGCTGAGGTGGCGACCAATAAACTATGGAAGCCCATTCACGCCAGCAAAAAAAAATAAAATAAGATCGCCAAAAAAAATAATAATAATTAATTCACAAAAAAAAAAAATATATATATATATATATATTTTTTTTTTTTTTACTTTTTCTCTGTCAGCAAAAAAGAAAAAAAAAAGAAGATGTTTCCAGTTGCTGTTTATTGGTCGCCACCTCAGCCACATTGGTTTCATTCTTTATACTCCAGAGCTTCAAGGGTGCGTTTGCTCAGTACAATCCATGTGAAACATCATCTGTATTTCATGTGTTGTAAAGCCACGTTTTAAAGAAGTCTTCAATGTACTCACAATCCATTCATATGTCATAGCTGCTTCTATGACTATGATAATTTCGACTTTCTATAGCAACTGGAAAAATCTGGTCAGTGTTATGGTTACAGATGGATGCACCAAAAGTTTTTTTTTTTTTTTTGCTGGTGGAAAAAAAGTTAAATAAAAAAAAATAAAAAATTATTAGAATTATTATTATTTATTTTGTGGGTGGATTTATTTTTTTTTTTTCTTAAGTTACTATTTTTTTTTTTTTTTTTTTTTAGTGATCTTATTTTTTTTTCTTTTTTTAGTGATCTTTTTTTTTTTCTTTTTTTTAGTGATCTTTTTTTTTTTTTTGCTGGCTGGAATGGGCTTCCACAGTTATGACCCAAATCCACTGAAGATGGAACACAGCTTCCAATGAAAAGTTGATCACACAGGTTTGGGGTGTACTCAAGTGGTACTCCAGACATTTACTATTAAAATATAAGGTCATCAGAAAAAATGTTGGCCTTGTATAAAAAAAACTAAAAGTCCTATAGTTTATGGAAAAATTAAAGATTGCAAACTTGACCATGCAATTTGATCATTTGAATTGTATGTTTTCACAGCTATTTTAACAAAATCAATTATTTGATGCAGTTTAATGGCTAAGATAAGACGCGTAATAAAGTGACAAAATGTATATTATTATATTTTAGGGCACTTCGCTGTATCCTGGTTCGGGCTGGGTATCAAATAACCCAGTAACAAGTAGTATCGGAACTATTCCAGTCAAACAAAAGCTACATTCGATCGTATTTGTACCCAGATCTAGTAAAAAAAAGTCTATTTGCATGGTTTTGCCAGCAGCCAATCACCGCAATCGATTTAATGTGATGTGTGATTGTCCCACTACCGCAGCAGCTACAACCCATACATCCTGCGGTGTGGTGAAGTCGAGCATGGTGTACAAGACGGAGCTGGCAGTTCAGTGTCACCAAGCGGTATTTGGCAAGCTGGGAGCGAGACTGGGTTGGAACTACAAACCTCACTCTCCTGAGGCAGTTCCAGCCATGAAAATGAAATCCCCTGAGGAGCAGGCTTCACGGGACCAGCTGGGAAATGGTAAGTGTCGCGAATTAATGAGTAACACCAACTCCTCCTCATCCTCTTTCAACAGAACCTCTTCACCGGGCTTTGATCGAAGCAGCTCAACTGCCAACTGCTCAAGTGGAGCAGCTCAGTCGCCAACAGAGGAGGGCTGTGTTTGGACTTGGGCAGTGTGCACAAAGTCTAACAAGTGTGAACGTGAAGGAGGGCGTTGTTGAATAAAGTGTGTGTCTTCAGTTGGCGTTCTGTTGAATGAGAGAGGTTGAAAACAAAATACAAAATGTTAACATGAGGCCACAAGGAAGAAGAATGTGTGAAATAATAAAGAGGATTTATCTGGTTCTGCTACATTGATCCTGATGACTGAACGCAAATTTAAGGACTTACTCCACACACGTTTTAAACTTTCAGAAATACTGACCAAACAAAGTTACTGAGGCGAGGGGAGCAAGGACTAGCTAGGGGAAGGGCAACGTTCAGCTCTTTATACCAAATGATACGGATAAGGACTGCGGACATCTAATATTGATCAGTCTGGCTTCTCTGGACACACCCTGCTAAAAGGACGGTCGTATTGATCTTTTAAATTCAAGTTCAAATTCAACTGTTTCTGCATGCAGATCAGATGTCCTGCCCTTCCACCAGCACGAGAATTTTAATTCAGGAAACAAAGTGAGGCTGAAAGTGGTCCAGCTTTAAAGGTGACGCAGCATTGTCTGAGACTACCCGGTTGCATCTATTGCTTACTGTTTGAGTTCTCTGAGTTTGTCCCCAGACTCCCTTCATTGAATCTTAAAGAACAGCTGGAGGTAATAAATAAAAGGCTGAGGGAGGACAGATCAATAAAGAGAGTCTGGCGGTCCAACCAAAAATCGTATTAGACCCTGCTCTAAATGCACACTCACAGCCAGGTGAGTGTTTGAGCAAACTCTCTCATGAATAAAATATGGAGAAAGAAACAACTTTGATCGAAGGCCACTTTTAACAGTAAAAGGATAGTTTCTAGTGTGCACTCCAGAGGGCTTTGACGATTTCAATGAACAGGGACAGATGGGTTAGATGTTTTATTATGAGTTTTAGAAAGAAGTTTTATTTTCCCTTCTAGATAACGCTGACCAAACCGGTGCTTCCTTACATTCCAGAATTGATTTTCTGCCTTCAATACAGGAGTTGTTTTGGGTTCATTTCAGTGAGCTGAGGAAATCATTTTGCAGAGCTTTGAAAGTTGCTGGAGATGATGAACGCTTTGTCATCCTTTTGACAAGAAACGGTCAAGGAGAGGATGAAGTAAATCATAAAATTGATATATTTTACAGTTAATTGTAATGGTTTTGGAATGCACACATAAATGACATCATCCAGCCGATAAGAGATCAGAGAATGCTGCTCTGGGTCGGTTTTGTTGCCAACACCACCGACGGACACACTGTGGACAGTTGCGCCGGGAGCAGGAGGCTTGTCCAGAGCAAGTCTACGGCTTGGCAACTTGCAAGTGGTGCCGTAAAGCTCATGACTTGAGTTGCGAGCCACCTTAACCCTGGGCCTTTTCCAAGCCAACCTAGAGCCGGTCGCAGTGCACTGGCATGGTCCCGGAGAGAGAGGGCTCACGAGGGGATCCTCCCACACCTGGAAGTGGCCGTCCCTCACTAGCTGAGTTGAAGAAGTGTAAAAATATATTTGGTCCATTATAAAACTGTGACGGGCCTACCTAGAGTGTGGCAGGCTGGATGTCAGGCTGAATGTCAGCTCACATTGATTTCATTTGAATTAGGCTACGCAATAGTTGTTATGATTGGATTAAGGTCCAATATGTGAGACGCCACAGGCTTACACATTATTGTGAACGTTCTATGACTGTAATACCTGGCTTAGACATAAGGATTCAAGGATAATTTATTGTTATTATGCAACAAAGGGATGCACAACTAAATGTAGTTGTAGCCCATTTTCAGCACAACAAACACATGACAAACAAAACAAAAACAGTAGTACATTTCTGTAGTGCATTTTCTTTTTAATTGCATCACAACGAATGTAAAACAGCAGCAACAAAAACAATTCTCTGGGCCGACATCTTCAAATTACAAATTCAACATGAGGAAAATATTGTCCACCCACCTCGACCGATGTTTGAGCACCAAGCACCATGATGCAATCACAGAGTCCACCTCTCCTCGTCCCAATCTCCGGTTGAAGCTGCTGCAGCCCTTCAATTGCAGCCCAATCCAGGAGGAACGACGGAGCCAGGTCTCCGTAAAGATGTGGGCTCAACAGTCACCGACCTCCCGCTGCTTTCATCCATCTTAGTTTCACGCGACTGAACATCAGACAGCCAGCAGTAGGCTGGGTAGGGGAGTTGCCTTAGGTCCTAGCTGGATTACCTTAGCACCCATCTCGACTCTCCTCCCTCTCCTCCCTTGGGTAGTTTGGTGGCGTTTGGTCCGGCAGGTCTGGCTGATTGGTCGGCCATGGGCGGTGATCATCTCAAAGTCCGCTGTACCTAATCTACGCTTCCTTTTCCGATGTTGATGAATGTATTCTGTCATAGGCCATTAGTGATAAACACAAAAAAACTAAACAAAAATGTAGTCAAAATGAGAGCTACCGGTTGCAGCATGTACATGTGTCGCCGTTGCCACAGCAAGGCGGTGCATGTACCACTTTATTACCAAAACACCTGTGAATGGGGGGGGACAACAAACCTTGTTGTCCCTCCTATACCAGTGCTCTGGAGGGCATAGACAAATAATGAATTTCAAATTATGTCATTTAATTTGGAGAACTTGTTGATTTGACCACCTATTATTACATGTCTTGAATTCTAAAGCTAATTTGACCTTGTATTGTATTGAGTTTTTATTGTCAGGTGTCTCTTTCCAAGTTTAAGAATGAACATTTAAGCCAATTCATCTTCACAATGATAAAACAATCTTTAACTTACACTATAGCTTTTTCACAAAGGTCAAGAATAAATGTAATGCTCAAATCATGATCATCCTCCCTTTTGTGTCCAAGGTTACAGTTCTGAAAATTCCCTCATGGTGCATTTAAGGACACCCTGGCATCTGAACTGAAAATCAACCGTTTCAACTAAATAAAAAAACAAATTCCAAATACCCAGGTTTTATTATTTATTTAATAATCTTGTACATGACATAGGCTTGTCAAAGTAATACTTTTTCACCTCGAATGGTCAATTCCGGTGCGTCTGCAAATACATGTTCCTAGGACCATTGCCCTGATAGTGGTGGTAGAGGAAAGGTTGGGAGATCACAAACAACATTAAGATGCATCCTCTGAGCACCACGAATTTCCAAGACTACACATTTAATGCAAATGCCGACATTGGTTGTTGAAAATGTCTCGCTCTGGACCAAAGTGTTATAAATTGTTGGTTATTTTTTTCCGAGGAGGGAAAAGTGCACTGAATGAGATGTTTGGGTGATTTCAAGCATTTAATGGACCTTTGTGAAAGGGGGGAGGGGGGATAACAACAGGGGGATAAATGTTAGAGGACTGGGTGGCATTCAACATCCAGCTTCAGAATGGATGCTATTAAATGGAGTCGATAAGTAGAGGAGGAGGAGTAGAAGGGGAAGGAAGGACAGATGATGAAAACGATAAAGAAAAGGTTGTTTGGAAAAACACCTGGGTGCTGAGTTGAGGGACTGAATGTGCTGTTTAGAAAGAGCAGAGGATTTATTTAATGGATGTTTGGAAGAAATAACAGGAGAGCTGGGTTGTGGGTTGTTGGTAGCTGCTTTGATGTAGTGAACGAGAGGAATAAAAAGGTTGAGATGATGAGACATAGATGGTGTTGTAAGAAGTACCTCAGAGTTAATTGTAAATGATGTTTAGAATAAGGCTGTGACAGAAGAGGGCAGGAGGAGAAAGAGAGACAACAACAACAGTAATGCAGTTCTGTTTTAGTTTGTGACGCATTTTTGAAAAGTTGGGAAATTCAGTCCTATCGGGAAGTCAGGTGACGTTGGAGTAGAGAGAATCAGTTATCAGTTTGTTTCCACCATAGTGGTGATAAAACTGATTTATTTCATAACAATGATTTGTAATGGATGGAAGGTGCAGACAAAAGATGTTATCCTGCAGAAAGGGAAGGGAGGGTTTTCTATGAGTCGCTCTAAAAGGTTGTTGAGAGCGACATGTATTTTGTCATTTCCTTTGCAGGACTTACATAAGTAGAGACACACATGGACCTTGTGTGCCTGTATTCTCGTTACATTGTGGAGACAGTCTGTTCACATTGCAGGGACTCGGCATCTGTAAACAGTAAATTGTTTTCATTGTGTTTTCTTTTTTATTCTTTAGAAAAAACAGAAAGTTTAAAAACAGTTTTGGTGCCAGTATACATGAGTTTTTGGTCTACACACTTCATGCAGCACACACAAAATGCTGAACTTCTGTTCAGGATATTGCTATTATGCAAAGTTATTTTATAGAGATGTACTGTTAGGGTATAGTTAATCATCCAGGGAAGTAATGTAAGTCAATACAATTTCCTCAGTGATGACAAAAAAGTGTGTGTGTGTGTGTCAATAGGAAAAATTAGGTAAAAATAGTTGACAGAACTGTTTCCTTATTTCTTCACAGCAGGCAAGTACACATATTCCCTACCCAAAAACATTTGTGTAATCACTCACAAAATGCAGCAAAAAGAAGGCGCTTTTTACATGCTTAAGTAAGCAGGGAATATACTGTATATAATGATCAAACTGTTTCAAAAGGGGGATAAAACAAATGTCACCGTTCTTCAGAAAAACGAATTATGTAACATTTTTAATAAATGTGTTTACACTCTGACATTTAGAACATTTCAGAGACGTCTTTAATGATAAAGCAGCTTATGAAAATATGAGATAAATGTGACATTTGTTATTGTGTTTTTTTTTTTTATCGGTGTTCGATCAATTTATTCCCAGTTTTAAACATTTTGTGTGTTTTAATATTATAACACAAAGACACGTTTACTTGTTATTAACCACACTGTCCTTAAATGCTTCACCAACCTTTGTCACCAAAGGTCCACTTCTAATTCTTGAAACATTTGCAAAGGACTGCTGTTCTAAAAGTCGGCCCGGCCCAGTGGTTCAGAATAGCTGATTTAACTTGTTGCACATCAGCATCTTTTACTTAAATTTGTATATTTTTATATATTTGTGTGGAGTAGCTACAAAATGACCTGCCATGAATGATATGGTTTTGCCTCTCTCTTCACTTTTTCTATTTAAGTGCAAACATCTACAGTAACAAGTCCCCTTAGAACCACAAATTACAAGTGAATATCAGGTCTGCTGGTGTCATTGGGTCTCATTTTAGGACTATTAGTTTATTTGTGTGTGACTGTGACATGTTTTAAAATGAGGCATTTGTTAGCTAAAAAATAATAAATAAAAAATGATTGTGATTACCGAATGAAGCATGTGCTTATCAAAAATAGACTGGGTCCAACACAGTGTTCATAATGCCCATAGCAATGTCCTTTTTGTTGTTTTGGAAATGAACTAAATTCCATTTGGTTAATGGAAAACAGGGAGGTGTTTACCCCTCTGAACATACAATTAGTCATCCTGCTGCCCTAACACATTCTGTATTACTCAGAAAATTCCACCCTGAAACTCCTGTACCTAATGGTTACACACAATCACAGTGATCATCATTGAGTGCATGCCTTCAGCTGAGGCTCCCAGCTTACATCATAGGAGTCTTGTTTTTGTCTCCAGGCAGTAAAGTTGATCAGAAGCGCGTTACGTTCGGTCATTGTGCCAGAGGCCTGATGATTCACAGAACTGCAGCTCGGCAACCGCTTCATTGCACTCATTTATTTCTACTTTGTAATATTACAGCAACAACCTCCTGCAGCCTAACTCCTGGCGCAGTGTTGTGAAGACATGCAGGATGAATGAAGTGTATGAAGCAAAGCTCACCTCGCACCGACAGACTCTAAAGTGTGGCTTATGAGCTGTGTGTAGCTACGCACTGGTGCAATGGATTTTTCCTGAGGCAAAGTTTTTTAGTTTTTTTTCCAGGGTGATGCAGCAGACTGAAATATTGGTAAAGGTTGCTAAAGAGATATTTCAGTTTGGACCACACTGGTGCATTGACCAGCTGACGGACAGACCATCATTGCCATCCTTAGAGCCTAAAACCTAAACAGAATTGAAGCCATGTTGTTTATGTAGCCTCCTTCTTTCCCACGGGTCTGAAAAATGTTGCAAATTTCATAATAAAGGCTTTTTGGCCAACAGAACTTTATATTTGAAGCAAGTTGCATGTCATAGCAACCAAAGGCCGAGCCTTGCTGACGTTTGTCTACATAACATGAAAGAAACAACACACTATGAAATGCTCAACACTTTTGCAGACTTTATTCAGAGGAACACTTCATAATTTAGTCAAAATGTCCTCAGAACAAAGTAGATACCAGAAAGATTGATTCTTTTAATGCAGCCAACAATAAAGGGAATATAAATCTTTGGGAACCTCGAGCACACAAGCAAAGACTAGAGTTGTGGTGTGCCTGAGAGTGTCATGAGACTGGTCTAGGAAATCAAAATGTTTGTGTTGACAACAGAGGACTGGTCCTTAGTGAGCTCATTAGATTCCATCAAAGCTGTTGTGTTTTAAAAAATAACTTTGTTAGAGTTTTATTTTTCAGATGTGAAATTTGTTTCTCTGTGTTTTGCGCAGAAATATTTAACTGAAGTAGGAACTTTCTTCGTCCTCAGTGAAGCCTATAATGCTTCCTCCTTCCTCCTCTCCCATCCTCCTCCCCCTCTTCCTCCTTCTGAGTCCCGAGGTGTGGAGCTACGAGGCTCCTGAGGATAAGCAGGATGCGTTTGCTAGAAAAGCTTGTCCTGCTTTCCTGACCTTCACCAACGCTGCCTACCTGGCTGGAGTCACAGTGGAGTTGCCCTGCCACTGCAAACCACAACAGGTAACTGGACCAACCACAAAGTAAACACGTCTATTTAAACATGTTGATATGCTTTAATGTTCAAGGGTCCATATTAACTTTCTGTCAGTTGATGTCATTCACACACACTGCAACTAAGGTATATATATATATATATATATATATATATATATATATATATATATATATATATATATATATATATATATATATATATATATATATATATATATATATATATATATATATATATATATATATATATATATATATATATATATATATATATATATATATATATATATATATATATATATATATATATATATATATATGAGAAAAAATGGTCATTGCAACTGTAAAACATTCAGTGTTTGTCAGTCTGAGGACAATAGTCAGATATTATATCTTATATATTATTCATGTAGAATCAGCATACAGTTTCACTAAAGATTGCTACTGAATTACACACAAAAAAAAGGAATACAATGATGGAGATAGGTTTGCCTTTTCAAGGGTTCATGTAGCAAATGGCACCATTGCTTTTAATTCATTGAATTGACTGAATTTTCTTTGAACGAATGAGTACTGTTTTGAAAAAGGATCCAAATAAGAATCGGTTTGGTGAACTGCAGGTCTAAAGATGTGTCATACAATCCTCTTTTTTGCATAAATTTAGTCCAGCATTTCATGACAATACTACATATTATGGCTCATTACAAAAAGACATAAAGGGAGGATGAGATCCTCAGAAGATATGGCATGGTTAAGTGAGTTGTACCAATCAGAAACACGTATTTGATTGATGTAATAAGCATAACATAACAGTGCAGGAAAACCCGTCCTATCCTCTTTTCTTTGTACAATACAGGCTGTGTTAATCAAAGCTGCTCTGCTGCTGCAATTCACAGCCTCTCGTCAGCTTTACAGACAAGATATGTTTAAGACAGACAAATATGCAGAGGAAGATATCAAGCAGTTAAATGGAGCTGGGCAAAACAGAAGGGGAAAAAAGAGAGGATGAGAGAATGTCTTTATTCACAGCATCTTCTGAAGTAATTTGAGTTTCTGGTATTGATCAACTGACCAACATTATTGACCGTCAGAAGATATATTTTAGTTATTAAGTTCTCTGTGTGTTTCAGATCAAATCCGTTGTGTGGTTCTTTAGGAAACATCACAGCGGCTCCAAGGAGACTAGAGCCCTGACAGATCACCATGGCAACAGGCTGCTGGACCCTAATCTCGTCCCTCGCGGTGGCGAGCTGCGGAGTCGATTCTCCATCCGTCTCTTCAGCCTGCTGGTCTTCAGAGCAGAGCCCGACGACTCCGGCATCTATATCTGCGGTTCCGCTCACAAAGACTTCTTCTATGGTTACGACCTGGACATCCAGGAGGCCCGAACGCTCAGCTTCCTCCCCAGGTGACAATACAGACGTGTAGTCAATGACTGTGACTTTATTGGACATAGGATATCAAAGCTGTCAAATTTTTGGCATTGATGATGATGAATGTGTTGATTTACTGAAAAGTACAATTGTCTCACTGGTGTCCAGTGAACAAGAATCAATACCCAATGTCAATCCTGGTTGCACATCCCTAGCGTGTTTCTGCAAACCTTATGGATACATCCCATGAACACTGGAGACAATATTTGATTCCGTTCACTGTTAACTTCTTCACATTTTACCTCCCACATGATCACGCCGATGGGTGAAAGACAGAGATAACAGAGGTTTATGAACAACCAATGATCACAAATTGGACAGTGTTATAGTGTGTCCTATTTTTATCTTGGTGAATGACAAACCCATGATGACTCTAATTCAAATTTGACACTACTAGGACCCCTTCTGAAAGAATGAGCGAGAGAAGGAAAGAAACAAAAGGACTCGGCTCTACTAAGCCGCTGTACCGAGTCTTCACCAGCTTCAGGCCCTGGTCAGTCTGTGATCGCTGTGGAGTACCTGGAGAGCAGGTTCGTGCGGGACTCTGCTATGTCCACTCCCAGTACCTGCATTTACGCTACAGACGGGCCAATCAGACAGTCACTTCATGTGGCTCAGGAGCAGTGCCCACGGTGTTTGGACAACTGAAGCAAAGCGGCGTCAGAGCCAAGCTGCAGGTCAAAAGCTGTCAAGTGACTTGTCAAGCTGAAGCTCCGCCATCCTCCAAAATCATTGCTCTGCTGGCATTTCTTGGATACAAGTAAGCAAGTAGATAACTATATAGAGGTTCACATAAAAGACAGAATGTGGAGAGTTCACATATTGAAGTGAACGAATGGTTCCCGAGGGTCAGGCTAGCTGCCGTTTGTGTGAATGGGTGATTGAGCAGCTACTTGTAAAGTGCTTTAGATAAAAGCATTATATAAATGCAGCCATATTATTTAGGAAAATGGCTGCAATCTAAGAGTACTGGGATTTTCAAAGTTCCAGTGTCAATGCTGTTATTATGTAATTAGTCCATATTTTGTTAAGCTGCTAAATTCATTGGAGAACTGGGGAAAAGTCTCTGGGGTTCACCAAAAACATTAGAATTCATCCCAGAGGAGTATGACAACCCACAGTAAAATCCATCCATTTTCATTTAACTTGTCATGTCACTGGTTTGCATAGAAATGTTACCTGATTAAAGGACAGTTGGGCACCAACATCAGCAGGAATTATGCTCTGGGGATCATGAATCTGTCCAGATATTTTGTTGTAGAGTGACACATTTTACTACCGGCAATGCCAAAGTTGATATCCACCACCCAATGCCTGTTGAGACCATACCATCAATATTTTCTTAAAAATAATAATGATCTATTATAAATAAATAGAGATTTTCCTGTTGAACTCACTCTGTGTAATTACAGTTTACAGTAGCACCAAAACCTCTCTCTAATGCAAATTATCTCTGTTTCTGTGTTGGAGTTCATTGCCAGTGTTCTACCTGAACCACGCTGCGGACCGTACCCTGACCCTGGGCTGTCCTGGGGCACGTGCTAACATGGCCGTGGCCTGGGACAGAGGCGTTGAACCCATCTATCGATCTCAACGCTTGACAGGTCGTAACCTCAGCGCCACGTCCCCCAGGCTGCTGATAGACACCGGACACCACTTGGTGTTTCAACCTGCAAAAACTCAGGACTCTGGTATAAACTACTGATTAGTGTAATGAATTACACCTGTGTCACTCAGTCAGGACAAGTTTTGTGATAAACACACACGCTGTTACGCTTATATTCTATTATGCTGCTGTCCAAGTGGTGTGTTGTTTACTTTCCTCACAAGCTACTTTGCATGATACATTTTGATGCAGTCAAACTATACCCCTTTGGCACAAAATGGCACCCTCTTCTCCCAGTGTTTGTTCTTGGTTTTAAAATTATATTCCATACCTGCCTAGTAGTCACTATTGAGTTTCCCTCCTCAGCTAGTCACTCTCTCATCACCATGCTAGTTCCAGTGTATATAAAGCAATCCCTTTGCACTCAAACTACGTCAATTTCTCTCATTTCAAAATGATGTGACAAGTAAAAGGCAGTTTTTTTGTTTCATTTAACTAAGATACCCATTTCTGTTAATTAATTAGGTGTCTACTACTGCTGGCTGCAGGGTCACCAGGCTGCTGAGATACGTCTGCTGGTCTACGCCCATTGGGGGCAGGGACAGTCAGTGACATCACATCCTGACTTCTGGAAAGCTCTCAAGACTGTGTTAAGATCATATGTTGTCATGACAGCTATATTTTGCCTGCTGGTGTTCGGCAAAGCTGGAGTCAGACACCTCAGAGACACCAGAGAAACACACGAGGATTAAACTAATTTAAATAGTATTACTTAAATAAATGCTTTAAACTCGTCTTTATCAATTTTCCTACTGTCATGTTAGAAACACACAGTAGGCATTGAGAGTGCATTGAGTGGTAAAATAAATATATTTACTTCACAGAATGAGTCATCTTCTGCTTGCCTCTCTTACCGTATATGCAGCAACAGTGTTGCTTTTTACTGAAATGTTATATTCTTCATACAGAAGTAGGTAGCATGCGATCAGTCCATTTCATGGGATTGCGCACAGAGCCTTTGGAAGAAAACCTGGGCAAACAGTTAATAAACAATGTCATGGTACCCGTTATCTCTGACTGGGGCTTTTGGCTTTGTCTAGCTTTTTATTTTTTTTTCTACGTATATCATTATACAGGAGTTTTAACTTCATTATCTCATATACACTTATTTTTGTGGTTGCAATTCTTGATTACGGAAGAATAGAATAGATCAATGCAGCTCGACAAAAAGCAGACTCAACTTGTTTGTAATGACTGGTCTGGAGTTGTGTAGTACCTGCAGGTGTTGAAATCTCCCTTGAATAACTTGGCGCTGGAATGAAGGCAGACGAGAGATGAACAGAATCAGAGACAAGATATCTGGGTTCTTGTTGTTAGACAGAGGGGCCATCATATGTGTCCTCCTTAAGACTTCTCTCCACCCTAAGAGCCAGAGGGATGAATACAAAGACACTTGTTCCTCCACAGCTGTGGCCTCCACTACACTCCCTCTCAGTCCACTTTCTTTCATCCCACCACCCTCTCTCTCTATATCGAGTAACTAAATCCCCATATGATTTTTTGTTTGCCTAAAACCAATGCATACGTGTAGTTAGTATTGCTATTGATTAAACCCTCGCACACGCATCCCAGCATCATTTCCTCTTCCCTCGCTCCTGCCTTTCCTTCCAACTTGACACCAGCTACTTTAGCCACACAGAATGCTCCAACAGCAGGATACTACGGCGGAGCCAACAGCCAAAACTACGTGTTTCCTCCCGCCTCTGCTTTCCCCCCTCTCTTCCCTCCCCCTCCCCCTCCCCATAACCCATATATAACTAACCATCCCACTTTAAATGCACCCCTTTTTTCCACAGGTCCACTATCAACCAACCCCAGCTTCCTTACGACCCACCTTCCCCCACCCACCAGCTTTACCTTAGCCACAGCACTACCTCCAGCACGCCCTTTAGCATCCGCCCGACCATCCCCCGTACCACACACGCTCAGGCAACAGATTCTCACAGGTAACTACATTGACCTTGCCCAACTCATCCATCCATCCACATGCAATCCCCACATCCCGAGGGAATTAATCACCGCTTTCGGAACCCATCGAACTCAAAACAGCCACTCCCCACCCGATCCAAGGACCTCACCACGGCCGAATTCGCCTACTCCTTCTCCCTGTACCGTGATATCATCTGCTCCGTTTTCCCCGAACGCAGGACCGAGCTGGACGACTACTTGTCACAAATACTCGATCTAACCTTGCGGTTTGGTGGTAACGGGTTCTACACCTACCACATCCTGCATGCAGCAATTCAACCAGGGAACACACTGGGGAACACTCGACCCAGAACTATATTGCAGAGTTTTCGCAGCTCGCTCCTCTCTTAATTGCGAGCTCTGCAACGCACCCTCCCATCCGGCCACCGCATGCACCCTCACAGCACCCCTGCCCTTCACCCCAGTTTCCCGTAAACAAAGCCTGCCCGGCCACCGCAGCCTGCCTCCATTAATCCCCCCCACCATCCATCACCCCTAAACCTGAAACCAACCATCCCCGGCCATCCCAACAGAGGTACGGACAAAAGAGGTAGACCAATCCTCTACCAGGGCGGGAGGATGGTCTGCAATAACTTCAACGACTTAGGATGCCAATCGTCCAGCTGCCGTTTCCTCCACACCTGCTCCTTCTGCGGGGGAGCCCACGCAAGACCAAGTTTACTATGCTGATGCTGTTTAACTGATGATTCATATTTCAAAACTTAAAAAAAGAAATGCAGTATATAAATGCCTTGGTTGCGTGGTTTGCAACTTTATAGGCCCATGCAGAAACTGATATAAATGAAAATGATTAAACACAGCAATACAAAACAAAGTCGTCTAATCATTTTGTTAATGATTCTATTCATGAAATGACAGAATACAATTCAACATGATTATTTTCCCCTGTGACTGTTTGAGTGGAGATCCATCGTCGGTTCTAATTATTGCAATTCATTTTCCACTGGGAACCCAGACATTGAATTTACTGGGAAATACATAATTTGATTTGATTTCTATCCTGTTCTAGATCTGAATGGGCCTTTAGAAATGGTAAATTAATACCTTTGTCAGATGATAGTAATTGTATAGCGAAAACTGGAGAATCCCTTTAGATGGAGAAACTGTGTCTTCCTCTGTTAGCTCACAGTTGTCCTCTTCCCATGTTTGATTCTTTCCATACTCCAGATTCTTTCTTTTTATTAATCTTCCTCACTTTCTTCCCAACGCCTATACATAATTTTGGTTTCACAGTAGCCGTACAATCAATCAGGGACTGATATACATCTGGGTTGAAAGGGAACACCAGTTGACAGGCTTTGAAGAGAGAAAGCCAACAGGACTCTGGGCCTCAAGAAACAGATGTGAGAAGCACTGCATTTAAGGTGAGTTAAAGTAAAGGTAATTAGGATCAAATTGATCCTCTGGGGAGCATGAATATGCTCAGATTCCATGGAAATTAGGTTATGAGATATATCAAAACTATGAGGAGTTATCAGCTGGCGATGATGAATATCCATACCAGATAACATGGCAATCTGGTTTGTAGATGTTGAGATATCTGGATCAACGTGATCACATGACCAACTTCTCAGACAGAGCAGTTTTATTGGCTTCAGAGGAAGATATTGCATCCCCTTGCCGGCCCTCTCAGGCCACAGCCTTCATAGTCCCTAAAGGCTCCTGAACTTTCCCAGAAAAGCTTAAAAGCTTTGCAAAGGTGAATCACACGGAGGCCTTCATTTTGAATCCAATTCAGGAATATGATGTGTCACAGAGGTTCGCGCCAATTTATGTTATTCGCTACAACTTTACTAATTAATTAAAAAAAAATTTAATGTCTTTTCAATGTATAATTTTGAAATATCGCAGGTTGGAGTGTTAAAAATAAAAACTGCCACAGTGCATTGATATTAGAAGAATAGCTGCTACAGGCTTGTATTGATGTTTGTGATCACCAGTATTCCTCTAACACATAGAGAAAAACTATTTTTTGACTATGGATTCAAAATCACTCATGACATGCTTTAAAAAAACGGATCGCTGTTGCTCATGGTAAGCTACTTCACCTACTCCCTGACCTTTTTTCACATGTGCATCACATTTGGTCTCCAAATTACATGGTACATGGGCAGATATTTTTGCAGTTATTAGTCAGAAGGTGATCTTTACCGTCATTATTGACACGACGGTGATGCTGTAAGGACCGAGGCACTTACGCAAAGCTCGCCCTCTGGAATATTATCGCTTGATCCAGTCTGAGCTAGGGATATCTTGGTTATCTCTCAGAAGGAGCTGGAAGAAGCAGGCAGGCTGAAAGGTTTCTCTATGATACTTTGCTAAGCTTACTGCCACCACAACCAGGAGTAGAATAAGAGGCAGAATGGAACCTGGACATTTGAATCATCTTAATGTTTTTCTAAACAGCTGTGCTGTTGTAGACAGTCAAATAGCGACAGAACACTTACTATAGAAAACTTTACTGTATTTCCAACATAATTTTAATCACCAACAATGTGACAAGAAAGCTAACGTTAATTGCTTATGTGCAGAGATGGAAACAAAAAATGCTGTAAATGGGGGATGCTGCACTCTGGATGCAGAGACATTTAGCACAGAATAGGCCGTTATACTGTATACAAGCACATTATTTATTGCTCACAATATTGCACATACTGTGTCTTTTCTCGTCACATGCCCTTGAGCAAAAAGTAGAAAGCAAGCAAACTCTAATCTAATCCTGCGCAAAGAAATATAACTGCTGATTTGTGTTGGAGGTGAATGAGACTTAGTCCTCTCCCTGAGCAGCACCACACTGCTTTATTTGCTGCTGTAAGGTAACTTTCCTTTATCTTGAGCCGATTGTAGCTGGCAGACGAAGGATGGAAAAAAAGCGAAGGAGACAAATTTGGACCACACATCACAGCCATTAATCAACTTGTTAGTGCATCCAGGCCAGCAATGTAGGATGCCGGATGTCTGCCGGATGATGAATGAACAGAGACAAGTGCCTTAACCTTGTTTTGCCTCAGGAATACAGACAGAATATTTAAAGCTTTCTGCAGCAACGGTACATGCCTGCTGCTTTGCTGCTCCACCAGATCAATGAGAAATAATTCCAGTTATTTCTCATTTGCTGCCACCTTGTTGATTGAAGTAATTGCCGAATCTACACTACACTCATTGCAGCACTCTGTGCTATCTCTCAGTTAGCAGGTAGAGCTTCCAATTCGTCCTCAGAAAGTAATTACAGAACTGTGGAGGATTTTGAGTGAAATTTGGGAAGCTGTACATATAATTCTTTTTTTTTTCTTGAAGAGTTACATTCAGCAATAAGCCAACAACATAAGTCCTTTGCTCCTTGTCATAATTACTACGGCCACTAAAAATGTTTGAACCTTCCTGCCTTACCAATAGATATGGAAGCCCATTTCCGCCAGCAAAAAAAAAATAAAATAAGATCACCAAAAAAAAATTATATATATATATATATATATATATATATATATATATATATATATATATATATATATATATATTTTTTTTTTTTTACTTTTTCTCTGTCAGCAAAAAAGAAAAAAAAAAAAGATGTTTCCAGTTGCTGTTTATTGGTCGCCACCTCAGCCACATTGGTTTCATTCTTTATACTCCAGAGCTGCTTCTTGCTTAACATTCTATTCAAGGGTGCATTTGCTCAGCACAATCCATGTGAAACATCATCTGTATTTCATCTGTTGTAAAGCCACGTTTAAAGAAGTCTTCAATGTAGTTATGTCAGTGTCAGTGTTATGGTTACAGATGGATGCACCAAAAGTTTTTTTTTTTTTTCGTTTTTATTTGCTGGTGGAAAAAAGGAAAATAAAAAAAAATTTAAATTATTAGAATTATTATTTATTTTGTGGGTGGATTTTTTCTTTTTGTGAATTACATTTTCTTTTCTTTTTTTAAGTTTTTTTTTCTGATCTCATTTTTTTTTGTGAATTACATTTTTTTTTTTTTTTTTAAGTTACTATTTTTTTTTTTGTGATCTTATTTTTTTTTTGCTGGCGGGAATGGGCTTCCATAAATAGATGATAATGCCCACCTGAGCCAATAAGGCGGTAGAGTAGGGTCCTACCACCTCTAATCTATGCTCCCAATGACAACTGATAACTGCCACCCGCTGATGGGAATGATGGTGGTGATGAACATTTGAAGCAGGTGTTTTCAGTGCCTTCCAAAATGACCAATATGGCCCTCAAAACGTCTTGGGTAATATAAAGGAAAGATTGTGGTAACGTTTTAAAGAAGCTTTTGTTGATAGGGGACGGGATGTGAAAAGTGATCTCTCATGTTGTACATCAATCGCTTACCCTTACCTCTTCCCTAGCATTGTAGCGGTCTAAATAGAAAAGATTTGTATCAGATGCATCAGCATGGACCATTCAGCCCAGATCCCCGTGAGGATGTTTTACAGAACATTCTGTATCTTCACAGTCACACAGAGTGTGACACAGAGTGCAATGCTGATAGTTTTCCCGTGGTGCATTGTTACACTATTTTCCACTTTTGCTGTTGCGACAGTATCACACAAGCACCTGTCCTTTGAGGACTTGAGGCATTAGGTGATAATACATACGACAAACCATGCTGCAGTATTTTCTCTCATACCCCGTACGTAGCCATTTAAGATGCTAAATGCAAAATTCAGAGCATTTCTAGTGCCTCCACATGGCTGTTAACATGGCGAAGGCTGAGCTGGCGGCTTACAGCTAACTGTGCTAAGAACAACAGTGCTGACAGAGCTAAGAGTGTCACCGAGGGAGAAACGAAGGGTAGGGGCTATGCTTGTGAGACGATGCCGTGGGATAGCGTTATCAACTGTAACCACTGTATGAGCATAGAGCAGAGCCAGTAAGGCCCACTCAAATGCACTAAAAAGGCACATGTAAACAAAGCACAGAGAACCTCAGAGCACAACGCGCCCAGAGGTAGAGTGACGTCATTGTCTGATCAGGTAGACATTATGCTGTAAATATCATACAGAGAACCTTTAAAGATTGTTTTGGTTTCCTTTGTCTTGCTTTTGAAATGTCTTTTTGTCAGACTTCTACTCCTTGGAGATAAATGCAATTTAGTTTTCTGTGGTGCTCACCACATTAAAAAAAAAAGCTATTTAAAAAGTGCAGCATCATTGTGTCTTTCGAGATAAACACTATCAACAACTCCCATGGGGACTACTGCAGTAGTGCCAATTAAAAACTGGTGACAGTCTGTGTACATTCAAAATAACTGGGACTGGGATCATGCTTCCAGTTGCAGGCACCAATGATTCAAATGTTTCAGACAATTCAAAACATGACCTACAGTACAAGTGTTTTTGTAAGAACAGAGAGTAGAAGTTGCTCATCGTACAGCTGCATGGAACAGAAAACACAAACAGTCCCATAGTCCCATTTGTGATGATTGTTCATAATCTGCTCTGTATGACATTTATTTGAATGTGACCCCAGCTCTCCATTTTGATAATCAGCCTCCAGTTTATCTCTGGCGAACACAGTAACATCATAACAGCATTATAATCTAAGATCATTCATTAGATATAATACATGTTGCAAAATCATCCACTGTGTTGTGTCAATCACTAGCAGATACAAATATACACACATAATCATATGTTTTTTATTTGTTTTAAACTTTATTTAAACTTCATTTTGGTTAAATACAATTATCTCATTTAGATTTGGAATCTCATGTACATAAGGGGTCCTGGCCGCTATAGCAGAGTAAAAGATTTACACGAGCACCACATAAAAACACAAGTAACGGATTTAAAAAAGGAAAACGGTAAAGATTAAAACCAACACAAGAAATCCCACAAAAGAGACCTACATTCAGTGCATAAATGATCCTTAATGCTGTGTTCAAACAACTTTTATGCTTATAGAATAATATTTTTAGTACAAACTACAATGATCTGGGTGGAAACCTGAATCAGAGACAATATACTGAATCAAACATTTACAAAGAAGATGAACGTATATGTATATATAGAATATCACCCTAATCACTGGCTGATAGAAGCGTCGCTGAAATTATTTCTCGTCTTGCAGTAAAAGAAAAACAAATATTTGTTTCTTTAATAGAAACCTAACTTCACTCTGAGTTTTTTGTAAGACACTCGATATAATGTTTAAAAGAAAAATTAGATTGTCTTCTAGGAAAAAACAACAGGTATTGAGCTTTTTGCAACTCGTACAATCACCTTATGGTTTACAGAAACAATCCGATACACATCATCAGCTGTCTTCTTTGACCTTAAAAATCACATTTTTTCCAACATGTTGTACAAGTTTCAACTTACATAGATTCCTTTAAAACATTACTGCCAATTTTTATGGGACAGCCGGTACAAAAGTAACACAGAAACTAATTTCCATAGTGATCAACTACTCACATGGGTTTCCTCTCAATATCAGGTGTTATTTTGTACAAAGGAAAACAACTTCAGTATAATTTGACTATGAACAGATGTTGCGCATAATTACATTTGTCTCCGTCAGTCGGGATGAAAGTAACACACAACGGTATAAACTTAATTTGTTTATATTATTTTTGTTTTTATAAAAAATGTCTGTGATATGTTGTTAATATGCCATTGAAAACATTATGGCCTTTATCTTAATAACAAATATTAATTTTCTATTTCATCAAATGTTTTAAAACCACAACATGAACAGCATAACAGTGATCCAGATTCATACAACTTTATTGATAATAACACGTTTCATTACTAACATTCATTTATCTTTTTTCATTCACTGTCACAGTGGATGTAGTGGATGTAGTGCTGCTCAGCACACACAGGTGTCAGGGGGACCAGTGCAGACAGAGGAGACACAGCGTCTACACTTCCCCAGACATACTCTGTTAGTGATATAATATAACAATCCCATTTTATTAAACTGTAACACATATTGTGACCGCATTAGCTTGTTATTACTGTAGAGGGACTAAAGACACATCTGTTACTTTTGTCCTGACAGTTAAACCTGACTTACTGAATGGCAAACTTCATGATGTGTTATAGTTCTAAATACTGTCAAATGATTATAACTATGACACTTGAAACAATAAACTCATTTGTCATTCAAGAAAAATGATTGCATAAGTGAATTTACTTTGCATGATTCGAAACAGCTTTCCATGTAAAACACTGCAACAGTACGACGTGTCTTCATGAGTCTTTATGATTCTGGGGGTTCAAGGATACAGTATTGTGTGCTGTAGGTGCTGACATAGTCAGACTCTTATTGGTTTGGAGAAAATAGCTGCCATGCTTTTGCAACCACTGTCTCCTATGTTGGAATAGAGAAAATAAAGCAAAAGTACAAAGCGGTCTGAAGAGCAGAGTAAAGATGGAGAGGGAATGTTGAGGTTGAAAAGGAGGCGAAAGACTGCAGCTGAAGCACATTGGAGAGGATTGCTCATAACTGGCTTCAAAGGTGGTAGAGGCCATTAATGGTCTGTGCTGAGGGTTACAGTGGGAAATGTCAAAGATGAATGATGGGAGTCTCACAGCTAGTCATTGTCACGTGTGTTGGAAAAGAAAAACCTAAAACTTATTTTATTCAATCCAGCTGTGAACACAGGACACATAACGGCTCATGTTATATGCACCTAAATCCTAAGAATTTCTTTTTAACTATCACAAGTAATTTCAGGAGTTTTAAATGCTAACCAGCCCTATTCATATTGAAGTGGACCAAAATGTATTAGAGAACAATATAAACTTAGATGTCTTGGCTGGTTTGGGTGTATGATTAAATCTGTGGTCCCGCTGAGTTGTCCTTTCAATTATTTTCAGTTCATACAGGTTACACACTAGATGTTACCTCTTAAAAAGAATAGCACATATCATTGCATAACAGCTAACAATACAAACAAGCAGACTCACAGGGCCAAAGGACCCTTCTGGCTGAATGTTAGCACCTTGACCTCAAACTCACCCTTTCATTTGAAATCCTTTATGCTGGACAAAAGCTGAGAGATGTATTACTGTCAACATACGTATTGTCTGTACACCCAGCAGACTGGAACAGAAACTATGACCTAGTCAAACAGTAAATCTGTTATCCAGAAAACATGGCATTGTTGGAAAGCAGGAGCAACTTCACCTGCAGTGTTGTCAAATTCCAAATAAGAATAAGAATAAGAAAACAATGTCTGACTGATGTAATTGGGACTCATGTGGCAAACAGCAGTGGTCAATTAGCACCAGTCACTTCGAGGTAAACATATAGTTAGTTCTTCTTCTCTTACTGAGGCCTTGGCAAGATAACAGTCTTCATCTTTCGGCCTGTTTCTCCTAATGAGGCGACGAGTAAGTGAGGCCAACAGCTACCCTCAGACCACACACACACACACGACAAATATCACATGCAAGTGATTTGCTGCATTCAAATGCCATTATATCTGGTGTGTGGAATCTGGGGATATGATGCAATAGAGTCATGTTGCTTATGTAATAGTTACTGAAATGTTGTTTCCCATAATTAATATTTTAGTTATGTAACGGGTATGGTAAGGACCCAGAAGAAGTACGACAGACACACGGAATAGTTGGAACGAAACTTTATTCCAGGCTGAACACACAACAGGCAAACAGTGTTGGATCTGCACACGTGTAGAAATCCACTCGGTGGAACGCCAAGTCATCAGGGGAGAAAACAACGGGAAAATAGTTGGCAGGTAAATGCGGGGAAAGTCTGGCATAATGCGGATCACGATCTGGCAGTGAGTGTGTGTGAGACTGGGGTCTAAATAGTAGATGCCGCAGAGGGAGCAGGTGAGAGTGGTTGAGCTGATGAGGTGGGTGTGACTAACAGGTGCACTGAATGAGCTGATTAGATGAGCGAGAGATAGAGTGACAGCAGAGACGGGGCAGAGCTGTGACAAGTTATTAAGATTATTTTGTATTATTTTGTATAAAAGCTTGAGTAGGCAATCTCCTTCAAATTTTTTTTTACATTTGTTGAATTTCTCATTACATTGTGACAGCAATCAACAAATCAAATGCTTCAACAAAAAAAATAAAATCTGGTGTCTGTGACTGTCACTGTAATAAGGCTACCTGCCTCTGCCTGCATGTGCATTCATTGTGAGTCTTCCATAAGCTGTTAGCTTCACAGATGTTAATATTGTGAAAACCTTTGGAGATAGTGCTGCTAGCTAAAGAGTTGGCAACGCTGGGATGGGTTTTTCATTTGGGTATTTTTTTCTAGAACCTAGCGTACTCCTGCTAGTTTCTCAAGATTACAAACCCTAACTTTAACACGGAGCAACATTATTCAATTATTCAGACCACAACATCGTAATACGTCTCTAAATAACACAGTTGATCAGTGTTGTAGCAGCATGGCTGGTGTTGCAGATGCATTATCTCTTCACTAGTGCTCCCATGTGAATGTCAAATAATTGTTTTCTGTTGACCGACCATCATCTAACACAAGGGAAAGAAGAGTGGATTTAATTGGCACCATTATACATCCCTGATCCTCTGCCTTGAAAAGAAGCATTTTACTGCAAAGAGCATCAAATGACTGCTTGGGGTTGGAGGGGTTGAATGACTTATGAAGTTCAGATTCATGGTTTCAAAACAGATTATTTTTAAACATTAAACATATTTTGCAGCCTCAGCAGCTCAGAATCCATGAGGCACCAGTCAGTTTTTGTGCGCTGACTGGTGCATTATGTTGTTGTCCGGTAAAGTCAGAGAAAATCATGTGACACAGCTCAGTGCCTCTACCAATTCATACTATTATGATCTTGGTTTTGGTTAAGTTTGTTTCCTGTTTTATTTTGAAGATCCCTGCCTCTCATGTCCCGTGTTTGTTTGACTTCCTGTCTTTGTGGTCTTCCCTTCTTTTTTTCTGTGCAGCACCTGTGTTTGTCATGTCTCGTCCTGTTTCCTAGTTAAGTTTCTTTATTTTTGTCATTTCAGTATTTCCTGTTTTATTTTGTTGTACTCCCGTCTCCTTTCATTGCAGATTCATTGCACTTCACCTCACTTACTGCCTTTGTGTGTTTTCCTGCCACTGTAATGCCCTGCCCCTGATTGAATCCACCTTTGTCTAATTACCTTCACCTCCCCAGTGTACTTAACCTAACTAACTATCTTGCTGTTTGGGCATTACAATTAAGTCCTGTATATCCCGTGTTTCCACGAGGCGCAACACATACTGTATATTGGGCAATTCCGAATCTTACCATTTACTGCCAATGTTCAATACCAATGCAGGAAGTAGTGAGGCTGAAAGTAAGGCTGTGGCGGTCGATGGGTTTGTAACTTTTGTTTCCTAAACCTAAACACACCTTGGACTTACAATTTAAACTCTGTTCGACTTTACAGTGTAAATCTCCTACACTCTTTACAGCCAACAAAAAAAAAAAACATTAAGCTTGAACATAATGACAGTGATAATGGATATGAACATGTATTTACAGTGTAAACTGCTAGTGATATCACAACTGTCTGGGTCAAATTGATCTCAATAAGCGAATGATTATTATAACCGTTTTTTTTTTTTTCATCCAGATGAACCAACTGTGGTGGAAAATAATCTTTTTAACCTCCTGGTGAGAAATAATCGAGATGAGAAAACTCTTAAAATATAAAAACGTATTTATTGAACAGACACTAATAATAATTCAGCTGAATGGATAGAGCTCTTTCCCCACGGATGGTTCGGAGGTCTAACCACAATGAATAGACAAAACGGAGTATATATGCACATTATCTCATCTTTCTCCCCCCCCCCTCCCTTCGCAGATGTCCTCCTTCTCCTCTGTCCACCAAGGCCAGGTTCCCAGCCTTGGTGGTGTATTTTCGTGGGAAGAGGGTTAGGTGGTGAGATCAGGATGACACTACAGCAAGCCAGAAATGCTAAAATACCTTCGATATGAGATCATTTATTATTAGGTTTCAAATGAGTCTGGTTGGCCTCGTCTGCATATATGCAGGTTTAAGCGATACAAGTTATAACTAAAAGAACCATATGCTACATTTCCACAACACCAACTGTTGGACAGTTATATATTTATTAGATGAATACAAGGTTATGACAGCTTTGCTATCTACTGGCTCTGTGCCAGTTTTTCTTTTAGCTGAGGGTGCGGCTTTGACGTTTTCATGGCCGGCTGTATATCATTGCAGTGAGGGCGGTGCATGCAAATGAATGGCGCCCCATTATTAGGGCTCCTTGATCGCAAACATGGAGGGAGATGGGTGCCGTTCGCTTGCAGTTGAAGGCTGGATTCCATACGAGGCCAAAAAAGACAAGCAACTGGGCAACTATGCCTAAGACAGTATGACATAATCATAAGTGAATTATAGGTTTTAACCTGCCAATACGACAGTGTTTGTATAGAAATGATTCTGTCCCAAGCTTTATGATCCATATAAATGGTTGATCGCTGTAACCTTGATCACTAGAAGGGGTTTCCATTGTATTTTAATGTAATTTCTTGGAGAACAAAACTATTGGTGCATTCGTGAGCACCTTCTCATGTTATGAACTAAAATGTCAACATTTTTTGTTTGATCTTAAAATCACAAATGAAATGCCATTTACAGAACACAGTGTTATGGAGACACAAAACTGATATAAGGCAAAGTCAAGAATATAATACAGCTGTTTATCATTATTTTTACTCTTCCATTTATCTTTCACTAGCTCAGTTTATTTTTATTTGTTTGTTTTTTGACACTTTGGGCAAAAAGTCCAAGTGAAATGTGTTGTTTTAAACTGACCTGCTTGTATTGATTGCAATTTAAAATGGAGGACCTTTACGTCCTGTCTATGATATCTGATACCCTATTCATACATGCATGATTAGATGCTAAAATTAAAAATCTGTCTTCCAACAGGCCAGTGTCAAATAAATCCTCCGCAGAGACAATAAATGTCATGGACTTTCTTATTGCCCTGGATTAATAACAAATCCTTCTTTTAAGCTTATCTGAAGGAGCTTTTCTTCTCAGCTTCTCATCAGTGGCTACGCTCTTGCTGTTTCATCACTCCCAATATGATTGTCAACACCTTTAATTTCCTGTCTGTCGTTCCCTCTCTCCCCTCAGTTAACCATGGCACCATCTCCTATTCATTTGCAGTTTCTGTCTTCCTTTCCTTTAGTTTATTGAACAATCATCTTGTCAACATTTTCTCTCCTTTCCTGTTATCCAAGACATTTTTATTTTCTTTATTTGCTGTTGTCTATTCTACTTATTTTTAATATTTCTCGATAATGAAGATATAAATTTGAACTTTTCAATTAACAATTTGCTGTGGAATTCCTTACGGAGTTAAAGTGGGTTTCTCTCATTCTTTTTAGGAAGTGAGATAATTAATTTCTGTCGGCGGAGTTTCTTTCCTATGATTTATTCTATTTCAATATTGTTCTCTGTAATTTGTTTTCTTTTCTCCCTGCTGAGCTGCTGCACAATAAAAAAACAAAGGGAAGCACAGCTCAGCAGCAGTATAAAAAGGAGATGAATTACTGGAGGAGGAAAATGCTTTGTTGTCTCTCTCACATGATTACATCTGCTACACTTGGCTTGAATACAGCATTGGTCTAATTTAAAAATAAAACACGTTTTCTTGTTTTTTGTTCTTTATTATATGCTTTTTCTGACATTCTTTGTCCACTGTTTTCTTTTGATGTCTTCTGTAATACTTGGAGACATTTTAAAAGGACATAAATCTGTTCATCCTGTTCTCTTGTAGTATTTTCTCTTAACATCGCATTTATTTTTCTCTCATTTCTTCGCTGTGTCACTTTATTCTGTCTGCAGTTGTCTCAGTTCTTTCTCTGCCTCTCCATTTCTTACCATCCTCATCTTTTCTCTGTCATTTCTTTCTCCATCCCTCTCTTTTCCCCCCCCGCTCCGTCTGCTTGCAGACATTAGCAGCTCAGTCCACGCTTCTTACCTAAATGTGATTCGAAGTCCAGTTTAATACAAATTATCCATCAAACACGTCTCTCCTGTTTGGCCCTCCCTCTTTTATCCACGACGTGGACGTCGTTTCTGATATTTAAGTGTTTCCTCTGGGCATTTATTTCCTTCTCCTTCCTCACAATTTGCATCTAAATTAAACATCCTGATAGAACACGAGGCAGTCATTCATTACGCTGCTGTTATTTGAGGGGATTAATAAACCGGCAGAACAGAATGGGGGCTTAGGGGACAACCGTGTTGAACTGATTTCGATTGTCGTGGATGTCTTCAGAGTAATTTGATTTGTTTATTGCCTTTAACACATAAATAGCTTTTGCTCCTGCTCTACATTAATGGTGCGCCGCTTAGCAGATGTTTACCCACAACGTGATAAAGCAGGTATCCTTTTACTGTATGCTGAGGGATAATTAAAAAAATCCTTCAAACCCAGTGAGGCTTTCAAATGATCTAGTAGGCTCCTAGACTGTTTCAATGCTATTAGAGACTGGACGGTAGAAAACTGCTTACAACTCAATGGAAATAAGATGATCCAACAGAGTATTGGTCCACTCTCCTCTGCTGCCCACTACAACCTGCGTAATCGGGGTAATATTTGATCAATCCATGTCGTTTTACCCCCATGTTAAGCAGCTGTCTGGATCTTGTTTCTTTCACCTAAGAAATATCAGTAAACTGAGATCTGTATTATCGATCAGCTGATTTAGAGATGATGATCTTCTCGCATTGATTATTGTAATGCACTTTTCTTAACCGTTTGCAGGTAATCCAGAATGCTACCGCCAGATTACTCACCATAGGACAAATAGACGGTCTCACATCACCCCCACACTCAGATCTCTTGGCTCCCTGTAGCATATAGGATCCACCTTAAAATTCTTACTCTCACTTACAGAGCACTACACGGTCAGACTCCTGCATATGTGGCTGAACTGCTTCGCCCTTATTCACCCGCCCCGCGCTCTCAGGTCAAACGTGTTAAATTGTCTGTCGGTCCCACGCACTCGCCTTAAGACCCGTGGTGACCGAGCTTTTGAGGCAGTAGCACCAAGGTTGTAGAATGCATGTAAGACACACCTGTTTAGACTGGCGTTTGGGTAAAATTGCTCTAGGCCTGCTTTTAATCTGTTTTAATTGTGTATTCTTTGTTTATTGTGCCTTCATAAATACGTTTCATGTTTTACAATCTGTTCTTGTGAATTATTGGCCCTTTGTATGGTCACATTGTGTTATTTATGTTTGAAATACCGCTCCTGTTAAGCACTTTGTGACTTTTGTCTGTAAAACGCGCTTTATAAAAAAATATTTCTTACCTACTTACTTACTTAACATTTGCTGTGAGCTTTTAACCCGAACCTTTCCTCTATTCATATTTAGTAATAAAATTGTCGCCGTCCCTGACGCGTCCAAAACCAATGCTAGAGGGTTACCTAGAGTATAGTACATAGTAAGGGTAGGGCCACTGACTAAACGTCAGTATTTGACTAGTTGGGAGTGAGAATGCGTTGGTATAGCGCACACAGCAACATTCATGATAGATTCTAACTGGTTCAGGGAGTGAGAGGTGTGAGTGGGCGTGTGGGTGTGCTTTCAAATGTTTTCTCCTCAATGTTGGGAAGTAAATAATGCAATTTAACTGCGTATTGATTTGTGAAATCGACTGAAGCATTGTAAAACAATGGCGAGTCTGTTCAACACACCCACACACATACACATCTGTATTCCCCAAGCCAATTATCCCGTGTAGTTCCTGTTCTCTTACGCACACAAATAAAACCATGCTTATTTATCTTTTATTGGCTGACAGCACTGATGGGCGCAGCCCTGGTTTGCTGCAGGTCCTCCATAGATTTAATGCGATGGTTTAAGAACAGCGAAATCTTCGCAGAATTTACGGAGTAATTGATCAAGTGGGACATTGTTTATTACAAACAGTAGCATTCATTCTGGACCTGAAATTATCCTACACTCATGACATTTATTTGCATTTTGTACCACTCACAATGACCCCATCAGGAGGTATTCTGGGTATGTCCAAGAGAGAGGATATCCCAGGGCAGCACTAGAACAAGCAGGAGGGATTACATATCCCACCTGGCCTTGCAATACCTCAGTATCCCCCAGAGAGAGCTAGTGGATGTGGCTGGAGAGAAGGATGTCTGGGGGTCCTTGCTTAGTCTGCTGCTACCAAAGCACAAACCAAGATAAGCGGCTGAAAATTAATGGATGGATAGATGGATAGATGGATAGATGGATAGATGGATAGGTGGATAGATGGATAGATGGATTGGCAGAGTGCCTGAGTACATTCATGCTCCCCAGAGGATGTACCAGTTCCATTTTGGGAGATGAGCTTTCACCTATCTTATACATATCGCATTGACTGAATGGCCATTATATTTGTTGCAGTCATGAATTCTGCCTTGTCGTAATAATCTATCTTTCTGATTAACTTTGATTAAAATTACTTTAAGTTAATCTTTGTTTTGTGTTGATTTTGGCAGAACCTGTGGACAAAAGTGGTAGTGTTTCCAAGGGCACTACATCCTTTGAGAATGTCTCATTTTACTGCAGTAGGGTCTGACAGTCTGCCCCGCAGCGTCCTGGTTCTGGTTCTCCCGTGCCTCCCTTCCCTCCAGCGGGCCCAGCGATACGGCCTTGGCCACCAGCAGCGCGGTGTCAATGTTGGCTACTGAGAAAGCAGGCGGTGAGCTCCACGTCATGCAGCCGCATACGGACACAAACACTCCACAGACCCCTACCTACACACGCAAATAGTACATGAGCACTGGACAATAGCATGAGGCAACCCACAACCACACAGTTACATGTATTTTACTTGAAAGTGTATTTGTTATTGTGACATGTTAAATTACTGCCATTTGTGGCCTGTGTGGTAGTTTCATACATGCCATGTGCAGCAAAGTATATCTTTAGGTGTGACACACCTTAATTTAAATAAAACCACCAACAATAAAACGTGAAAGAATGAACATCAAATGAAGTACAGAGCCACAGCTACGCACGACCACACTAATCAAGTCATCACTATGACATAACATGATTCAATTGACTGATTTACAAAACATTCAAACAATTTTCTAATCTGTATTTTCAAAACACATTTACTCAAATGACCAAAGACCACGCATTGGCTCAGGTTTTTGGGAACGTGCCCACTTTCCCCAGTTAATTGTGTTATGTTGGAGGTATCAACCCACTCAATTGCTCTCTTGTCATGTTTCTCTCTGTCCGGTGCGTCCCTGTCTCTGACTTTCTGTCTGTCTTTCCATGTATGTCTCTTTGCCCTTATCTTCCTCTGTCAGTCATGGTGCTGTGTGGCGCCCTGTTTAGTATTCCCCTCAGTCATGTCTGTCGGCTTACACTCAATCACACACACACGCACGCACACACACACACGCACGCACACACACACACACACACACAGGCTGGTAATGACTTGTGTTTTCCCACACAGGCTACAAATTAGACAAACAAATAGATACAGACATGCAGTCGCATACCCCCACACACACAGCTGACAGTCTGACCTTGGCGCCATGGTTTAATGTGCAAGAGGACACATGTTAATGCCAGACCAATGTCACAGTTACTTTATATTAAGAGGAAGGTTTTTGCCGTCATAACGCAGGAGCATCTGGGTCATTTGCACCAAGGACATTCAGATTCCACATCAGACTTGTCTCTTCCAAAGGATGTGGCTTTCTGAATGACGATTTGGTGATGGCTAGCCTCTATTCACTCTACCTTGTTACTTTAAATGTTGCACTCCTGGGTTAAATAATTACTTTCAGTAGGTTTCACAGAAATGTTGACTAGTCTAATATCAAAACCACTAGTCGACGCTGTGCATCATTGTAGAATAGTATTTTGGCGGCACGGCTGGGCAGCTTGTTAGGCACTTCAACCACAGCACCCATCTATGCAAGATACTCATCCTGTCTGTTAGGTAAACGATCGGTTAACAAGGGTTGGCTACCGGTCAGAAAAAGAAAAAAATCTAAAGCAGCATCCTTAAACCAGACGTTGCCAAAAAGCTGGATGTCAACAGTCAAACTGACTGAACAATTACACTTAAGCTCTAAAGACAAAATTCTTAAATAAATGTCATTTGAATCTTTACTTTTGCCACAACAGTAACAATTTTCCAGCACAGAAGAACTGATCAGAAAAACATTAACCGTTTGCCAACCATATGCAGTTAATGAGCCAGAAGTGAAAGATGACGACCGTTTTGTGCCTGCTGGTTTGCTGCTCCACATGAAGACATCAGTCAGCAGGGTTATTTAACAGGGTTTCTGTTACATAAAGATATGGTATTAATGTTTATGTAGCGTAATACTGCAAAGGATTAGGGAGTCAGGGGAGGGGAGATAAAGAAGGGGCGAGAGGAGAGGAGGGACTGGGACGTTAGAGCTGTAGAAGAGGAGATGACAGGGCAGAAAAGGTGTTGAGTTAAAGAAAGGAGAGGTGATGAGTTTAATGGATTTTTTGCTGAGGAGTAATAGAGGAGGAAGTGAAAGCACAGGGGTAGAAGTGATACAGTAAGATGACAGTATTAGTTCATTCTTTAAGTGGTAGGGGGACCTTTGAGCTAAGATGTTACGACTCATTCTGTTGAAGAAAAAGAACTATATGTATATTTATACTGAAGAATTGTAGTACAATGAAATATACATATACCTACCAAGTAGAAGTGTAGATTGATATGTTGATTATACACATGATAATATGATAATACCGGTTTGCTCTCCATCTCCCTGCACTCGGACTTTGAATGGACTCTGACTTTTTCTTCTTCAAATTTTCCTATAGATATTGTGATAGTATGGATATCGTGGATTGCATGACTGTGAATTGGAGTTAGTTGAAAGCCTTGTGCATCGCATACAGACGCTGAAGGGTGCCTCTGTGCATATGAATCAGATGCCGTGGACCACTGACCACGCGTCTGTATTTGCAGAGTTGGGAGTGAGAGCAGGTTTGTCATGCCATATCATTATCATGTCACAAGACTGAGATAAGAGAGAGCCTCCTGCTGAGACCGACTGATCGTATTACAGGACGTTGATGGTGTGAAGACAATGTCCTGACAGAACGGATCCGTCAGACTTGTGCCTTGTCACAAACCAGGCTGTCAATTGTCGAGTTCCTGTCATTCAAGTGTTCAGGCAAACAACACACTTCGCCCCTTCTACTGGGGAGTCATGCAGATATATTTGCAGACGTTTGGATGTCTTCATAACTGAGACTTCTGCTTACACCCAAATACAACACTCACTCATTTTATTCACCTCTATTGCATCACGACGATGTCAAAAATCTCAGTGTCTCCCCTGCTTTGGAGAGGCAGCAACATATTAATGTTAGCTCGCTAATGCCTGGAGGAACTGAGATTTCACTCACAATGCAATACAAATGGGTAACTCAAAGCCTCAGTGAAAAGCATCTTTAGCTTCTGTACTGTGACACTGTGAGTACGGAATAGTTGAAGGGTGTACAGTTACAAAAAGGATATAAATCAAATCCTTCTCATTTAATTGGACCACTAAAAAGTGGGCAGGCTTAGAGGTTAGCATGATACCGAGCGTAAAGCACTGTCGACTCCACACACACACCACACTCACCTGTTGTTAAAGGAGGAGGAGGGCCTCCCTCCATGCTGCTACAGCGCTTCAGCTCCCCGCTCACCCGCTGGCAAAACTCTGCAGGCTGTCTGGCGGACGTTCGTCTGCATGTATTAACGACCGTGCAGTGAATAACAAACAGGGTTGAAAAATGTCCCCTTGAATGAATTAGAACTTATTCGCATTGTTTTGGAAGTCAAACATTTTTTTGCTCACTTATTTCGAAATAGACATCTTTTCCATATCTCATCATATTAGTCTTTTAGCTACTACGATCCACAAATGATGAAGGCGTGGCTAGCTAGTCACCCAAGGTCTTATTTGATTGGACTAGTTTGTCCCCGCTTACAAACCGCAAGTGACAAATACTCATTCTGTCTTTAAAAGAAAATTGGCTAAATTAATCTAAAACAAAACCAAACCAAATAAACCAAACTCAACTTTTCAAGTAACATTATTTTGCCCTCAGCCATTCACAGAGACGTTACCTCACTTGAAAAGTCAGAAAAACCTTCAAGATTGCCAAAAACCACAAAGAACCAGAATCACGTTCATTTCACACATCACAACTTCATCAGTCTGTTGGTCAGAGCCTCTAGCCTTTTGTTTAGCTCATCACTGCTCCACAGGAAGAGGAGCAGAGATTAGGTTTTGCAGTGTATCTGACAGATTTTTATAGATTCTTTGCCCTGTGGTGGCCAAATCATAAAATTAAAAACTATACCAACGACTTAAACTCAGATGTCCCCCGTAGTCTGGTAGCTGTCTGGATTGTCTGTCAATCAGAGTCCAGTTTGCCGTAGTAATTAACTTTCTCTCTCTGTCTCTATTTCCTCTCTCGCCCTCATATACCCACCAATTCTGTCTCTCTCTCTCTCTCCTTAGAGAGAAACTGGAGGAGATAATGGAGGCTCACCACAGAGGACTGACATCGATTTATAGCTGAGACCTGATGATGAACACAACGCAAGCACACACAGGGACTTGGTCTGAGTGAGTCACACTAATGGCACTTACAGCTTAATGCGGCTCTCCAAGGTAAGGCTGTTCTAAGAAATACATGTTCAGGTCTGACAGACAGGAGAAGAAATGACATTCAGAAGCCATCCATTTTGAACTTTTGAGTACTGAATTTCATGTAATAAATTAGACAATATATAGCGAAAAATAAGCGTCAAATGATTAAGCACATATGAACAGCAAAATAAGCTAGATAAAATAAGGTTGAGGTAGTTTTACAACCAAGTGTCTAATGAAACCCCACCAAGATCAAATAAATAATTCATGGTCATAAATCTGAAAGCAGGACTGTTTCTGGGCACCAGAAAGGCTGACATTTCAGGGATACTTTTCACTTTACAGTGACGGCATATCTTCACTTGGATCCTCTAAAATGTGAGTAGGATTTAGTGGCAACTATAGCCGTGTGGTTGCAGATTGCAACCAACTTTCCGCTCCTTTTCCAAGACTGCGATAACGTGAGCCACTAAGTCCAAAACCGTGGTAACTCCGTTCGCCTCTCGCAGAGGCCTTCCTTCCCATAATAACACTACTTTAAGCAACAGAGAACAGACGGCGGCTGTCGGTACCACATTTTTGTACTCGTACACGATGAAGAACTATGGTGGCCTTTCGGTAAAAAACATGTAAAGCTCTCCGTAGAGTAAGTGTGTGGTTTGCTGTTCTGGGCTACCGTAGCAACATGGCGGCATAACACGACAGAAGAAGATCCGCTCCCTGGTGATATAGAGGGCTCATTCTAAGCTAACGAAAACACAATACTTAGTTGCAGGTGATTATACAAAAAGGTAAACCCCCCAAAATGCTACACACTGGCCCTTTAATACACAGATGTAGAATGTTGTACTTGCACTTCTTTAACCCGCCTCTTTTTCTCACGCCCATGCACAAGACCCATATCACATGTATGTGTTTGCCACTTCTGACACATGTGCAAAGTTTCACAACTTTTCAAGCACCATAAGCCCCTCATACTCAATACTATTAATATGAGGGATTAATAATACCTTTAGTTTCAATAGGGCCTCTGCTGGCCGACCAATGGTTGGTGCTCGAGCCCTAATGAATGAGATTTTATTTGTAGCTGTATTTTCTCCCTGTTAAAGGTTTAAAGTATATTTTTTACCAAAGGTTGCGTTATGAGGAAACACCTTTTCCCTGAAAGTTCACACTATTCAAAGGTTAATAAAGTTGCATCGGCCTAACTGCAAGATAATCATGTTATGGTTGTTTTGTGTTCCCTCATTAAGCTAAATTGGAGCTGACATTTAAATGCTTCCAGGCACCAGGGAAGCAGTTCAGACATTTCAGCATGCTCAGTTCATCCGAAGGGTTTTGTCCACATCGATAGCAACAGAACTAACAAGCAGTCCTCTTGAGCAAGCTGCAGTGACGTCAGTGATCTTATGTGTCATTGTGTGCCACATCATAAACTCCATTCAGACGGGATTAGTGGCTGTAGAGGGGGGTTTGGTCATTTCATTTCAACAGTGTTGATATTATACCCGTCCAGATTGGCCATGTCACCTTCAGCTTTCAAGACACTTCAGCCCCAAACCCCTGCTTTGTGCATAACAGCATCTCGTGCTGGGTGAAATGGACAAAAGACAAAATGTTAATGTTTTTCACAGTTTGTGTGCTTTGACGGATTTAAACCCTCCGGACTTCAAGTCAAGTCTCTACAGAATGAGCTACTACTGCCACCATTTGTTGGTCTGCAATTTGTCCATGTGAACATGTTTCAGACTGTACACTTTATTTCCCTGCGGGTGGATGCCAGTTAGCCACAGTCGCCCACTGAGATATACATGTTGCAGCACTGTCACAAACACACCTGGATGCTCCTTTCGACGATTCTGAGCTGGCTGTGGAAGGATAGGTTATACAGAAGGGATAAAGACAAGTATGATGGTGGAGTGGACTAATGTCAGATTCAGAGATTCACCTTTCTAGCTGGTTGTTGTTGTAGGCCAACCGGTTTTAATTCAAAGTTTTGGTCAGAATATGTGACTGATGCAAGTATCTTCCTTCTAGCTGACCTGAATACTGGCTGCAGGTTTTCTAAAAAAATGTCCAGTGTGTAAGAAGTTGATTCCTACAGCGGATGATCAGTGATGATTCATACGGTTGATATGATTCCCCACATTACCCGGAGAATCTAATCCTGTCTTAATGGGATCAGACACGCATTCAGTATTCTTGTACATTTTCGAACTTGACATTGATTTAAACTGAGAATCAAAGACTTTCAGTTGTAAGGAGAGTTCATGCTACAGCTCTTTCATCTGCTTGATCTGTACTTCTATGCCTACTGTACATACGTGTGTATAAATATAGATTCATACATGAATATTTATATATGCAGTATAGGGCTGTGAGTACAGCATTGGTATGTTATGCCTGGGCTTGAAGCACAGTACAGCATGTTCATGTGCATTATACGTGACACACTGTCGAACTGATTCTATAGTTCAACATTTGATCTCCTCCCTTGCCATATACTAAGTCTCCTGTCCCAGATTGTCTCACGTGCTTTCAATTTAGCATCCCAGCCATCATGAGTCCTGTCTGCTTTTTGGACATCTGTCCCTTTGCCTGATCCATAACTGGAACATGTCTTTTTAATGTCTCTTGTTGTGGCTTATTTGCCTATGAAGACAAGCAACTGTATGTACACAACACATCTGCTTTCTCTTTCTCTTTACACTAAATGCGTACAATGAATATACAGCAGCATTTACTCCTTTTAGTTCGGTGTGTTTGAACAGATGACAAAGATGTAATTTGAAATGGAGCGCCACCTGTAAATGTGCCAATTCTCACCTTGGAAGGAATTTTGTAAAAGATTTAGAATCTTGTGATTCTGGTCAAAATGTTATATTTTTTTTAATTCATTATATCATGGGGCCATATCATGGGGCCATATCATAGGGGCCATATCATGCACGTTTTCAGGTTCATACTTGTTTTTTGGGGTTTCTACTAAGACATGTTTATATGCCTTAATGTAAAAAAACAAAACAACGTATTGTTCTCATACTGTCTGATCTAACCTCTGTCTGAAATGCTCCGTTTCAGCGTCTGTCTCTTTAAGCCCCCCTCCTGAAAAAGCCCAGTCTGCTCTGATTGGTCTTGCAGAGAAAAATATGCTACACCTTTGCAAAAGTAGTTCTCAAGCTGTGGGTGGAAAAACTCAGATGGGAGCGATATATGCTAATGAGCATGCCTAATGAGCCTAGGAAGGGTCGCCAAAATCTCAATAGCTTGTTAAATCACATGTTTTCTGATCTAGACATCCCACAAAACAACTGCCTGGATTGTCTTATTTCATAGTTTGTGAGTTGGTAGCCACTCCAGATACCCCAAATGTATGTGCGCATTATTGAAAAAGTGAGATTGTCATGATATGTCCACTTTAGGTGCAAAACTGCATTCATTCAATTCGTTGCCACTAGGGGGCAGCAGAACTCCACAACAAGCTGACAGACGTTGAGATAACGTTGGTGAGGATAAGAACATAGAGCAAGAAGACATTCATTTGCCTTTGTGTTTGTGTCCACTTAGTGAATGTACAATATTCAGTCTCTTTTTAGTTCTGGTTTGGTCTCCACCAACTTCGAGAAAAACATGTGCCTCTTCTGCAGCTACTTGCTAAATTTGTCTCTCTGTTGTTTGGTGCTGGGCAGGAAGTGTTCAGTGGTTTTACCAGAGCTAGTTTACTGAAAAATAACTGCCTGCTGCTTGAAACAGGGTTGATGAGAGTGCTAAGACTGAACCACCATGTGAAGGTGCCATAAAACCAAACTATGATTTGACTACGATGATATTAAAAAGGTACAAAAAAGAGCTGCACAGTTTGTGGTAATCACCTGTGGGATACTAGCTAGTGACACCTTTCCTGTTAGAGGCATTTGAATCCATGTCACTAAAAATATTGATTCCTGGGGTCTGATCGAACGCACAAGACTGCAGTTGAATAAATTAGTATATGACGTCTGTCTGTGTTATTACACTCTCTGTCTCTCTCTCTATGGGCTGTGTAAGCTGCTTCAAGTGTGAACAATTATCAGTAATCTGTGCTTCAGTTTGCTCCGGTCTTTATCCAAACTCAAGAGGGGACTTGCTGATTGCAGCATAAAGTTGTGCCACAGAAAATGTATTTAACACAACAAGAACAACAGAAATACACAATCATTAAGCTAAAAAGGTTATTAAGAACGCCATAGGAAAGAGCAGAGGGGAGTGAAGATGTACAAATGCATGTGGAAATAAGATGGTAAATTGTGTGTATGTGTGTGAGTGTTGCGTTTCCTTTTTTTGCAGAGAGCAAAACTTCAACCCGACAACATCTGCAGGTCTGCAGACAAAAATATAGAAGACAAACCCTAATCTGTGCATTGCTGCATTCAATTTCTTCGCTTTCTTGGTAAGTCAATCTGACCTAAACAGCACCTGTAGAATATTCAGGTGTAGTCAACACATTGCATGGCTTGTATCCCATCCCCAATTTACATAACCAGCAGGGGCAGAGCCAGATGTTGTAAATGTTTAGCTCAGTCCAAATCCAGGTGTGTCTGTGGTCATCCTCCCTCGGGGAGATCTGCTTTCCATTTATGACAGCTATATGCACTATTTTTCAAGCCATTTGATAATAGAGTGGCTAAAAATCTGTACATCATTTGGGAATAAAACATTGTTGCCAACGAAAAGAATCATCCTGTAGAGTGCCTACATCATATTGTTCTTTAACTGCCTTCATCATTCTGAAACTGTGAGACAAAATTTGGAGCGGAAGACTTATTTTCACTCCTGCCACCTAAAGAGAGGCAAACATTGTCTGATATTACTAGTTTTAAGGTACATAACATGGGTAGGGTAGGAATTTGGCATAACCGACATTAGTCTACAAATCATGAAAACTGTTTTTGCTGCATAAATGTTCAGCTGACAAACCTGCTACCTTTATATAATAATCTGCTCTAATTGCAAATTATCTCTAACAACAAGAGAAAAAAAGTAAATGTAAAAATTTGATTTACATATTCTCCTTACCTCCTCTTTTCTTCTTAACTCATCTAACTCTCTTGGCTCCACACATTTACTCATTGAAGAAGAAAAAAAATACTACCTCATTGTCGATATCCTTCTTAGCAATCTAGCAAGCTTGCTCGCTGAGGTGACACAACTGATTTAAACACGACACACACAAGACAACAACCTCCCATAACATTGTTACGGTCGACATAGAGGACGATAGTCCCTCAGTAATGGGACTTTTGCTCCACCGAATTGCCGATCCAGCAAGAGGGGCCAGAGTTTGTACGTTACCCATGTCAGCGTGGGTTCTCTCTGGATTCTCTGGCTTCCTCCCACAGTCCAAAGACACGCAGTTTAGGATGATCCGATGACTCTAAATTGCCCGTAGGTGTGACTGTGAATGGTTGTTTTTCTCTATGTGTTAGCCCTGCGATAGCCCCCGCACAACCCTGAACAGGATAAGCAGTTAAAGATTTCAGGATGGATGAATGGATGGATTTGCCAATACAGTCAGAGAGACAATAACACAAAAGATTATATAGTGATGTCACTCATAGACTAATGGAATTGTCTTTACAATTCAATACATTCATTGTCCCAATACAAACCATTGATTTGTTATGTCACACCACCTAGTGAATGCTTATGGTTTCCCTCCTTCCATATGATTCGGGTCCAGAATCCTCTGCATCACCTTGTTTCGTTTTTCGACTTGCCAGATCTCTGTAGGCTGTTTCTCTGTGATGTCCTTCGAGACAAGCGAGAACTTAACTTGACATGGAACTTAATGAGACACATTAAGGGTCCCCTCAAGAATGACTAGACCTCCCCTGAAGTACAGCAATTAATCCCTAAATCCTCCTAGTGGAGCTAATCACTATTAGATTGTAGTTTCGTAGGCAGCACTGCGGCGTTAATTCCAGGTAATGTGAAAGTGAAAAGTCAATCAGGGTCCTTACCTGGATCGCACAGTTGTCGCACAGTTGTAAAAACAACACAAACTGCTCTCAGCTTAGGTTCTTTGAGTAAAAACAGTTTGGGGCAGAAAGCAACTGTTGGTCAATATCTGTCTGCAAAGTAAGAGACCATCTGCATAACCTCAAAATGCCGTCTATCAATGACTTGATATGCAGCTTTAGTGCTCCCCTGTGGTGACAGAAAGCTCTGCACAGGACATTCAACAAGTGGCAGGTTTAGTATATTCCATGGAAACAGCAAGGGCAGTCACGTGTTCTACGCTGTATAGCTTTTTAGCATCGTTAAGGCCTATTATAGACAAACTAACCTACAAGAAATTGTTCACAATTGGTCAAAATGTCCCACTATGTTGTGTTTTTGTTCTGTGTTGGTTGCTGTATTAATGACATTTACGATACATCAAGGTCTTTCTAAATGTTTTCATGTCACCTACGCACTGGGCAGCTGACATGCTTTCGGCAGCGGGAATGCATTTGATAAGACTTCACACCCCCTTCACATATCAGAGGAGATTTGTGCCACCAGATATGATTCAGATTGTATAACCGATCAAAGGTCAACCTCTGATAACATAAGGTGGTGGAGACTAAAGCAAACTACGGTCAGTGTCAGTGTCAGTGTTCCTGCAGGGGGGGGGGGGGCCTCGACTGAAAATAATAATAAAAAAAAATACGTCCAATGTTTAAATTCAGCTCCTGGGTATTTCCTTAAACTTCAATACCCTGGTTATCAGTATTGCAGGCAGCTGACTCAAAGGAGGGGAAATGTTGATGGTTACAGCGCTCTGACTATTCCTGTAACCCTGGGACAGGCATTTAAGAGAGATATGCCTCTGGAAAAGAATTATTGAGCACAGATTTTGTGTGCTGATATAAGTATCAGGTACTTATACCCATGCAGGAAGTGCCAATTTACAATACCAGAATTATAGTAGGACATGTACTTTTGTCCCCCCCCCGCTATCCTCTTCCCCTTTTCTCTCTTCTCTCTCTCCCTTTCGCTCTGCTTGGTGTATGGCGCCCCCTCCTGTTGCTCTTGGTCCGCTCACATCATCTTTGAAGCGGTCACTCGCAAAAACACACGAAAGGTCTCCTGGAGAAAACTCAACAAATAACCCATTTAAACAAAGAAATTGGTAAACCCTAAAAGACTAATTAAACTAACTACATCTTTCATCACGCATCCATGTATATGTGGAAAGAAAACTATGTATTGCAAAAAATATGATTATCTTATATGTGTGAAAAAAGTTTAGGTAAGTAAAGTAAAGTCGTGGTAAAATAGTGCATGAGTTATTACTTTAAATTATCTTTTATGATATGTAATAACATGTACAACAAATACAAGTTAATATACAGCCTACAGTATATAAAGTTTTATTATAGAGAACTCTGGGTCTCCTGCTGCTTCGATGGACGTGAATCCGCGCATGCGCTCTGCCGCCTCTGTCCGCCAGGGCGGTGATCTCTCTCCCTCCCTCTTACACACACACCCACACACACACACACACTTTCTTTCTGTCTCTCTATCACTCTCTCTCTCTCTCTCTCTCTCTCTGGGAAAAACCCGAGCAGGAGGAGAGCAGCAGAAGGGGGAGGAGGCGGACTCCTTCTTCTTCCGATACAGCGGCGGCGGCAGGATATTTAGAAAAATAAATAATAAAAAAAAAAGAAAATCCACGCACCAACCCCCCCCCCCCCGGTGCGGAGCTGCAGAGCAAGAAAAAAAAACCACACGGATGTGCCTCCGAAAGAGCAGCGGATACCGCCCTCCGGACCTTATTAATGCCAAGATTGTGAGTATCTGATCGGCTGCAGAAACGAGCTTGAACACGGGGAGGGGAGGGGTGTCGGTTCCCGTTTAATTTCCCCTTCCCTCGTCTCCAGTCGGCGGCGGGGCTTTTTTTTTTCCTCGCTCCGCGGTGTTGAGGAAAAGGTCGGTCTCCTTGATTCCTTACCTCCCCTCCTTTCCTCACCTTACCTCCTTGATTCCTTCTCTCAAGAACGGGAAGCAGTCAAGGCAATCTTTAGGGGGGGAGAGGAGGAGGAGGAGGAGAAGAAGGAGTCGATTCTTTTAAACGGTTTTCTTAATGACACTAGCGAAGGTGTCTCCGTCCTCTCAGCCGTTTGTTATTTTCTCTAACATTAAACAGGACGCGTAAAACACACAAGCAGCTTATTCGTACAACACTGAGGAGACATTCAAACGTGTTTTTTCCTACTTTATTTAAGTTTTCTTTCTTTCACTTCACGTCCTGTAAGTGAGTTGGGCAAAAAGAAACGACAGCTCACGGACTGTTAGCTTAACGTCTCTGCTGTTGATAACCGGGGAACCTTCAAGGCACGGTTCACAGGGGAGAACGGGTTCAGTTGCAACACAGGTCAGCCATGACAAACTAGCAGGTATGACTGCGAATCAAACTTCATTCATAATTACATTACTTGTTTCTATTTCCACTTTCACTTACTTTGGCCCCATGTTTTTTCTTTTTCTTTCTGTCAACCCATTAGTAAGTTGTCTTTGCTGCGCTTACATTTGAGGATACAGTCAAAATGTACATTCAAAAAAGGATGGAAGCTATTTTAATTTTATTTTGAGCTAATTCTTCTCTGGCAAAATGGCAACTGCAGTGTTGATGAGTTGTGGTACAGGTTGAGTGGATGGTGGACCTCTAACCTCAACAACGTGCAAAGGTTTCTTGTTCTGTTGATTGCTGGAGTGACTTTACTTTTAAGTTGTCGTGTCCGTTTTATTATTATTTGCAATGGGAGCGCTGCATATTTACAATATAAAATAGCCGACCACAAAGACGTGAAACATGTGTTTCATTGTGAGTATATGCATAGAATAAGGGGTTGGATGGACTTATTGTTTATGTTGTTTTGACTGTGGACTTCTGGACCAAACACATTTCCTCTGTGTGGGATAATAAAGTTGATCTGAATCTGAACAAAGCAATGGTGAGTTGCTCACCGAGATGTTGCTTCACCCACAGCATCTCATTAGTCACATAGATGGTCAGGTCCGGTCCGGTCTTCTCTCCCTTCGTGCTTCATCCAGAACAACTAGAGCTGGACCCGAATACTTGGTTATTTGTTGGTTGGGTAGGTATTCCGTTTACAATTCTGGAATTTCGTTATTAGTTTTTTATTTTTTATTTTCTTTAACTCCTTGGAATTACAAACATGCAAAAACACACCAAACCTTTTGGAATATATGCATCTTACTTAGATACAAACAACATACAAACGAAATAATCCAAAAGATACGAGTTGCGGCCCTTTGCCGTCCATCTCAGGCGAGACCGTAGGAATGTCTGGCCGAGTCCTTCCCGAGAGCCCTCGCCGCCGTAGCTTACGTCGGAGTGTAAAGTAACCCACGGGGGGGGGGGGGCTCTGGCTCATAGGCCAGAGAGGAAGCCTCCGCAGGCTGCATTAACGCACAGGCTTGCAGCTGGACACTGCTGGAGAGACGGTGTGTCATGCACAGCGGACTCAAAACAAAGCTGTTTAGGGTCTGAGGGCCCAGCAAACGTGACTTTGAGGAACGTCAACATTTGGCCACACAGGGAGATGAGGACAGGAGACACTGTGTGTGAGCACCGTCCAATCGAGGCGTAAAAACAGCACCCATGGGCTCATCATGACACATTTTTGTTCGAAAAAACACGTGGAGGAAGCCTCTGAGTGTGTGGTAGAGGAAATGTACTGCTTGAATGACACATGTCCGTGCTGCCTACTAACCTGGGAACTTTAAGCACTCCTCCGGTCAAGGCGGACCTGCGCACTCTGCAGGCCCGAAGCTTCGAATATTCGCTGTTGATAGCTGCCAAAGCTCTGGAGCCCAAAACATGATATTTGGGACGGACGGGCCTAGCAACCAGATGCAACCCAAGTGTCTCGGCTGACAAAAAAAACTCTGCCTCTCAAGCACTCCCAGCTGAAACCTGGAGAGAAAAAAAAAAAGTTTTGCTGGACAAGTTCCCTTAATGCCTCAATTCACTCAAAATGCAAGCGTGTGCAAAACTCACTGGCTGCATCCCATAGCGTTGCATCATTTGACGCTGTGGAACGCAGCACATTTTATAAACTCAATATTATTAGATTCAGAACCGCGAGTTCCCATTGGATGCGGTGAGCTCTTGCTGTACTGTTACAGACGGAGCCTGTTGCTTGAGCAGAATGAGGGAGTTTAACTTTGTTTGTGGTAGTGGTGGCAGCTGGTTGGAGGGAGAGTTCAAGGTAGCGGAAAAAGTTTCCTACTTGTTGGTTGTATTGTGTGCCATTTCCAGTCCATGTCCCGATATAATCCGTGTGTTTTCTGTTTACGAAGTACAAATGTCGGAAGATACCGTGTGCCACTCCCCCCCATTCATTTTAGTGGTTTCGTCTCCAATCTAATCATGAGCACACAGCTGATAGGTGTTTGCTTTGTTTACATGACGTAACGTCACACTTTGCTGTTAGGACACCGTCACGCTCTCCGTGGCCAAGTTTTCTGCCATCATTACGGTTGTTGTTGAATTATTCCCTGTTCAACTTCACCTAACGTTACATTTTATTTTCAGTCAATGAAGGTGACATGTGACTCCCGTCATGCGGTGCATTCAGTGCATACGAGGCAGACAGCTGCGGTAGTG
>JAVDOI010000012.1:9925134-9980134 GCA_032191485.1 Leptoclinus maculatus
TGGAGCGAGGCAGTACCGGCGTTGGTGGTTTGATTCCCTCTCTCTCTCTCGCTGCCCATGCAGTTGATAAGAGTGTCTACCAAAGTGAATGCTGCTTCATTGCTTCAAATGCATGCGATTCAACGACGCCTCTGTGGGTTATTGAGAACGTTCTCTGTTGTCTCTTTGATGAAACTCTTTCAACACCCCACCCCGTTAGATAAACTTGAAAATGCATCGTCATCAAGCTTTAAACCAGACTGTTTTGTCTCAGTTCCTGAAAAGTGGGCATCTTGGGGATATATGCAGTTTTGCAGTTTTTTTGGCTGATAAACGACAAATAACCTGCTTATTTTCCAAATCAGAAGGTTTCAGATGCATTTCACACCTTTCAGGCATTTGCTTTCTTTAGTTCATTGTTTACCGTTTTATCTTGATGACTTGGCAACTGCTGTATACAAATTTCAATTTTTTTACACTTGCAATACAACTAGGAAATAATACAGTAACAATTTCACCATTCAGTTAAACACACTCTAATCATTTTAATAATCTGTTCATTTCAGCATGCAATGAAACATGCGGATGCTTGACAGGGAGCTTTGGATGCTCCAACATCTGAGATTGAAGAGTCGGATTTGGCAGCTTTGCAAGAAATGACCAAAGTCACATGATTGTTTTAATGTTTATTTGTACTTATTGCAAGGCTGCAGCTAACAATTACTTTCATTGCTTGTTAATCTGATGACTTATTTTCTCCATTAATGGAAGACTTTTTTTGGTCCAAAACAAATCACCAACAATTTTTTTAAAACCCAAGGGGATTGCATTAAATTGTGTGTACAACCAACAGGCTAAAACACAAAGATAGTAGCCTAACTATTAATGTTGTCAAATAAATGCAGTAAAGTTAAAAATACACTATTTCCCAATGAGATGTAGTGGGCTAGATGTAAATAGTTACATACAATTACATGGAAGTACTCAAGTGAAGTACAAAATTGTACGTAAAAACGGTACTAAAGTAGCCTCGTTGTACTTAGTTACATTCCACCACTGCTAGAAAAAGAGCACAAAGTCGTATACAAGAGCACCTAGTTCTTCATAGCTCTAACCTCTTGTTTATGCTCTCAAAGTGCACCATTGATGCAACATTAAAATGTACTGAATTTTCTCATGGGGTAGCATGCACCCGGACCCCTTAGTGTGTCCAAAGTCCACCCACCATAGTCTAACAAAATCCTGTGCAAAACAATGAAGATTATAAGTCCTGAAGGTAAATGTTACCAATGGAAAGTGTTTACCTGTAATGTAACGTTAGGGCAATTTGTAGTTGTTGTTGGCATAGAACATATTGAAGTGTTGCAAGTGGATAATGAATGTGTTGGAGGAATTGTAGAGGAATGATCTAAACACTGCTATTGCTCATGTTTATCCCCCAGTTTAAACCTTCAGCTGGTCCAGAGGTACAAACAGAGAATGAACATGTAGAGCTTCAGTGTCTCCAGAAAATATGGCTGTTGAGTTTAACATTCTTGCCATCCGCTGCAGGGATCAAACCTTTGAGTGGACAAAGAGAAGATGTAGCTTTTAAAGGATTAGTTCACCCAAATGACAAAGGAGCTGTAGAGTTGTTGTCTCTGAGATGTGTGCTTCCACCCCCATGACAATGGAGGTGAGGTACTGACAAAAGGGGATTTGACAATGTTGGTCACATTAAGTGTCTTTCGTTTCTTTTTGCTCATTTTGGACATTGATTGGGTTTAAAGTGTTTTTAATGGGATGTAAACATCCTCTTGTTTGGTTAAGGGAGAACCTTTGGAAATGGGCGCGTAACTCGTATGATTGAGGTGACGTGTGTGTGTGTGTGGTTGTGGTGTGATTATAAGTAGACACGTGTATGTTGTTGCAATTGTGTGTGGATCACAGTGTGTTTGTATATTGTAACTTTGAATGCACATGTGAGCAGTTGTAGCTTGATTGTGTGTATCTACTCAGTGTGTGTGTGTGTGTGTGTGTGTGTGTGTTTAGCCAGGCTTGTCCATAGAAGGTAAGGAGAGGAGATGCATTTTGGAGCTTGTCGGCGCAGCCCTCTGGTAAAAAAACACCTTATATCTGTCACCACAGAGTGCTGTTAGGCTGGATTTATATACCCATTTACTGTGTGCGTGTGTGCATGTGTGTGTGTGTGTGTGTGTGTGTGTGTGTGTGTGTGTGTGTTTGTTGTTAAGTAAGAGGGAGTAGTGTGAAAGCGAACGTGTGTGTGTGATTTTCAAAGAAAGTAGATAAAGAGAGACAGATCAAGAGCAAGAGGAGAGGAGCACACTGTACAAAGCACGCGCGCGCGTGTGTGTGCGTGCGTGCGTGCGTGCGTGCGTGCGTGCGTGCGTGCGTGCGTGCGTGCGTGCGTGCGTGCGTGCGTGCGTGCGTGCGTGCGTGTGTGTGTGTTAAACAGTGCATTAGTGAAGCTTTAGCAGCGTTAAACATGTCAGGGCAGGAGCTTGGCAAAGCTCCTCTCCTCCATAAAACATTTTCCTGTCTTCCTGCACCAGATCTGGGGTTAAGACACCAAGAACTTGACAAACACCATAGAAAAATCCTTGCTGGGATTTGGTATCAAAAACTGCTCAGAAAACACCTTTTTTGTCATACATACTGTGAATGCCCTCGGTCTCTAGTCTGTGGTTGTCAGGTTTCATGAGGCTGTGATTATCCTAGAGGTCACAACCGGTCATTCGATACAGTTATTTCAGGTGAGGTCATTCTAGTGCTGAAAATAAGATGTTGGCGAAGCAAAGGTGAGAGACTTCCATACAACATAGTAGGTCTTAGTGTCAGCAGAGTGAAGCGACATCAGTGTGCTGTGGATATGTTGTGTTATGGATTGAAATCAGAACTGAAACAGGTGATTAAATGCAACATGTTTGATTGTTGCAGTTGTTTGTTCAGCAAACATGTCAAACATTGATGTGAACATTTGCTGCTCTTCTGTGCTTTTTTAAAAAAATTCAATATCTTTTGGGTTAGACTGTAGACCTTTTGGTCTGTGGCTTGTCTTAGTTTCACCTTAAATCTTATGAGATCTAATCTAAATGAATGAGTTCATGCCGGACATGAAGGCTCCTCTGGTGAGGATTCCCCGGTTTCCCCTCACCAGATGACTTTCATAGCGTTGTGACGTCACTAGAATAATTCCAAGAATACATAAAATATAAAACATGAGAGAACATGTAGTTTGTGAAAAATGTGCCTCTTACTTCCAGCTGGGAGGTAATAACGCCTAAAGGTGTATGGGGGTGCGATATATAGTGTTGTGTATGTTGCCTGTTCAAATTCCACAAAAGCAGTGTTGCATAAGTCAAGAAAAATGATTAGCCAGTGTGAACTCAAGAAAAGATCTTCACCCATTGTTCAGTGTGAAGTAGGAGGGGCTTGAGATATGTCCCGACTGTTTTCGGAGCACCAAGTGTTTCAGTTGAAAGAGTGACCGTGTTAACTTGTGACTTTCAGCTGAATAGGATCGCGGTTGCTCGTAGTAATTTACGTAAATGTTTGCCGTAGATAATAAACATTGGTGAGTATGTATTTCAACTTGATTGAAGCCTTGTAAGAAGCATCCTACATGCAACAACGCATTCAGCTGAGAGTCCCCAGTTAGCACGGTCACTCTTTAAAACGAAACACCGGCGGCGTCTATGGCTGCAAGCTATTAAACGTGTTCATTACATCCGGACTGATCAAAAAAAGCTTATGTTTGCAGCGTCCATTTAAAAAAACAAAAAAACAACATTCAAACCTCCGAGTTGATATCACGGTATTTGACGTTCTGTACATGACCGCAGATAACATAGTTGGACGCATCTAGTGACGTAATTTCTCGCTGGTGTAACAATTATAATGTAATTGTTGTGAAGTGGAGGGACTTCTGCAGGAAAGGAATATGAAAGGAGCTGTCATATTGTATTAGCCTCAGTAGTGGAAACCCAGCTTACAGTGTCATTTGACTCTTTTCATTTGTTTTAGAGAATGTAAAGAAATGTGTCGGGTCCCCTCCCTTCCTCACAGTGCGTCAGTGTGTCATTGAGGACACAGTACAGAGTGAACTCTGCACTCTCAGTATTCAGCAAAAAATGTGCTACAGTTAACAAAACTTTTTTTTAGCATTCTATAATGTAAAATATTAAACCTCAAATACACACATGCACGGACAAGCAAAACAGCAGTAAACAAAGAAAACCCAGCAGTTGATGCACAGGTCAGCTGCAGGTTGCACGTGGGTCTAAAACGCAGACGCCTTTACTTCCATTGCCTGTAGATGGCGCCTACTGCTATATTGTGAGGCTCCTCCCACTGTCTTGGAGGCTGTCCTGGTCAACCCCAAAAACAGGCAGTTGTCTGACGAGCGAGGGTCGTCAGCTGATTAGACTCACCTGGGTCTTTGGGCTATGACAGCTGGGCCGTGTGTTCAATCCTTCCCACTCCCTTCATGCAGCTAACATCCTCCCTGCAGCGCCTACTTTTGCTGTTGCGCCTTCAAACACTGCAACAAAACATATGTCACACGTCCATGCGCAGCTTTCTTTACTCCATTGTTTATCTGACTTGACTGTAGTTTATTAGTGGGTTAGGGTTGTGCCAGTTTGTGACAATATCTACATCTGCAAGTCAAACTGCTGCTGCTGCTCTCTGTTAATCTAAGAAGCTCACATTTTGTCCTGAGCGTCCATTCAATTGTCACCAACCAGTTGATTAGATGTTCAAGTTTTATTGTACATTTACATACATAAGGGAACATTTTGGTCTGATTGAGGCACTAGAGAAAGGGTTAATGGGAGTCATTCTCATGGTACCATCATTCCCGTGGAGATTTGTCCAGAGATTTCATTAAATCACAACAATACAATAATTTCAGTGATATACCTCCCTTTCATTTCATCTTTCTTTCTCTCTATCTATCACAGTGACCCCCACCACTATGTAACACAAACGCACACACACACACACACACACACACACACACACACACAGAGGGCTGTTGGCGATCAGGTGGTGAGATTACGGAGCAGTAATCTCTCAGATTAATACTTTAAATGAATGTTTAATTACTTAAACCCTGCTGGCAGGTGCAGATGCGTGTGTGTGTGTGTGTGTGTGTGTGTGTGTGTGTGTGTGTGTGTGTGTGTGTGTGTGTTTGAGTGTGTGTTGGTAGACCAACGCACATTACACAAATGCCCGGCAGTGCCTCTCTCTGAATTTAAATGTCATCTTGCTTTATTGGCATGGTATGCGAGTCCATCTGTGCTGCCAAAGCACGCAGAGATGGCAAGCAAATGTGTACAGTACAAAAGAGGTGATCGCAGCGCAGTTGACCTATAGATTTATGGTGGACATGCACAGCACTGCATGCATTTAGCCTTAAATATACAGAAGTATGCTCGCTTTTTTTCTTATTAACACAATAAAGTTTGCAAAGATTAACAAATTAGTTTTAACATTGTGTCAGTGAGGTCATCAAACACGACAGGCATCGAGCTATTAAGAGCTTCGCGTGTTGTTTACTGAACCGAACCACGGCGGCGACACATTGTTTCAATTTTACAACTGATCACACAGTCCAGATATAGTAAACGAAAGTCATGTTGTGGAAATGTAGTTTAATTATTGGTCATACAGTCGGCTCCTTGTACGACTCAACAGTCGCCTTGCTTTGCAAATGACACCAATGCGCTTCATGGGACACTGGCTTCAAGGGCTGCACATATTATTGCCGATATGATAATCTCCATTACTTTGATCAATATGATTATTTATCACGATTATTCCTTGGAGTGACAAAATATCTGTATGCGTTTTCACGTGCAAATTGATTGTAATTTGAAGTACTGTTGTGCTACATTCCTGCTAATTAACAAATCTCTTCATCAAAATAAGACTTACAGTAAGGTCTTTTCAGTGCATTTTGACCGTCGCTGATATACAAAATGGGGCAAAATGTGTAATACAGTTTACTGCTGTTCTGCTCTGAACTGCAGCTGCAACATTCTGCAAAACTTTGAACATGACAGCTCCCCAAAAAGTGAAACCACAACATCTTAATCGCTGTGTAGCAGGACGGTGCAGGAAATCAGCATGTGTGCTCTGTCGACTTTACCAGGATAAATACAGGTTCAAAAAATATTCAGAGAGGCGTTAAGATGAGAAGGAAGTGAACTAATTTGTGTGTGTGTGTGTGTGTGCGTGTGTGTGCGTGTGTGTGTGCCGTTTCTCAGCATTCTAAAATCACCTAGTTTAATCAGATTAACACTCCGACCCAAATCCTGTTAAACACACACACATACACACACACACACACACTGAAATTCATGTGGAGCAAGAGGAAGTGAGACATCTGCTCAAAAGGAACTGTACACATTAGCATCTTTCTTTCTTCATGTCCTTTTCTCAGTAGTCTATTCTCTTCCTTTCTTCTTTATAAACTAAGCTGGTGCTGGAACTCAGTCATCACCTCCGGAAAACATGAATTTACACACAAACACACACACTTTTCGTACAGACTTGCCTTTACACACTCGCACACACACACCCACACACACACACACACACACACAAAGGGAGAAACATGATAGCTGTGTGTTATAAAAGAGAGGAAGGGAGTGTCTTTCCTGTCTTTGCTCTGAGAGTGCAGGTAAACTGTGACACCAGCGCTAGTGTGTGGGTGTGTTTCTGAAGGTGTGTGATGTATTTTGTGTGTGTCTCAGCAGTGAGCACACCCTGTTGGAGGCCCCACAGCTGGCTGAGTGAGAAACGTTCATTGGAATAAATGGGCACCGTCTTGAAGAATAGTCTCCAGATCTGATTTATACATCCATGGTTTCCTCATGAAGGGTTTCTTTTGTCTTTTTTAACTGACTCAAAACAAGACAAATAATATATTAATTTGAATCACCGGGTCCTGATTGGTCCTCACTGATGTAATGTTTTTCCGTCAGTCGCTACTTTTTCATTGCTTCAGTCAGTCAGTCAGTCAGTCCACCACAACAGGCAGCAGAACATGAAAATGTTGCAGGTTGCGGCTTTCATTCACTAACCCACAGTATTACCGGCATCACCATTCTGCCACATCCACCCGAGTGTTGGCATCAAGCGCGCGCGCGCACACACACACACACACACACACACACACACACACACACACACACACACACACACACACACACACACACACACACACGCGTACACAGATCTGCTGCCCACTTCTGTCCCTGTGCTGGCAGACAGACACACACACACACACACCTACACCCACACACACACACACACACCTACACACACACACACACACACACACACACCGAGTCGACAGCTGGAGGTTAATGTTAGCTGTAGTTTCACCATTTTAGAGAAATGGAAAAATAACAACAGCACCCAATCTGATGATGATAGCATCTACATGGAATTATCTTCACACACACACACACACACACACACACACACACACACACACACTGTTGGTGTGTATTGACTTCCTTTTCTTTTACGTCTGAATGCACCTTTTATGTTTGCGTATGGATGTCACTTATGTGCCTTTTCATTATGCATGTGTGTGTGAGCACATGATGTACACTGTGTGCTGGACAGTATGTACACATTTGCCCATATGCCTTCTGTTTCTTAACTCTTTCTGGCCCATTCGTCCCAAGAAGTACAGTAACATTCTTTGGACTCCGTTTTCAAGATGATGGAGGGAGCTTTAATCACAATATGTATAAGAAAGGAACTGTATTTAAACATGTTTGTCATAAATAAAGCGATTCAAGAAACTTTGTGTCCTTAATCCAGAACCTAAAGTTGAGAAATCTGTGTTTGTGTTTGTGTGATCGTCTTTGTGTGTGTGTGTGTGTGTGTGTGTGTGTGATCACAGCTCAATCACATGATGCATCACATTGCCCGGTCTGTCTCCATACCCGCTCTCTTTCACTTCCTCTATTCTACATGCCGTCTCTCTTCCTTCATACCCTCTCTTCCCTCTACATTTGTAAATCTCTCTCCCTCGTGTACTCTATACTTTAGCCATCTTTCGACATCTCTCACCCTTTTTTATTTCTCTCTGTATCTCCCTCTGCCAACTTATTTATTCTCTCCCCCTTTTCTCGCGGTCTCGCATCAGATCACCCTCGTCTTTTTTCTCCTTCAATCCCCGCCCTTCCCCATCTCACTCTCCGTTTGAAGAGAAAACGAGTGTGTTTTGTTCATCTTAATCTAAAACAGCAGGTTTATGCAAAGCAGTGCTCATGCCTTCAAGTCACTGAAATGTGCTTCTTCAGACAAAACTCTCTTTCTTCTCAAGTTCTCTCTCTTCCGCCCTAATTTACAATTGAATTATCACTACTATTAGCATGTCTTGTTTCACAGAGACAGTAGTGTGAAAAAGATTGTCTGTCAGAATAGAGACTAATGTAATCAAAGAAAGAATCTTTCATTATTCGACTGCAGATCCTTCACTGTGAACTCGTACTCATCAATCATCTCTAAAGGCAAACGTGCTATGTGTAGCATTTGAAAACACTGACAGACGCATAAACTGTGTAACCTTGGTATGATGACTGTAAACAAAGAGGATCATTTTTAGACTGTTTCTAGCTTCTGTCTAACATGAGCTCAAGTTTCTCCATATTCAGACTCTTGTTGGAGATGTTGGAACATCAGAAACATGTTAAAAGTCCTTTTTCTTTTCCAGAACTTCTTTCAACCTTTCCTGTCCACTGGATGCGGCTTTGTTGCATCCTGATTGACTTGTCAGCAAAAGCTTGCTGGTCCAAGCATCACAAATGCAATGATGCAGCAAGAGGCTGACTGAGATCTGTGGAGTGTCTTTAAAGCCCCAAAATGAACTGAGCATTGATTGATTTATACTTAAATGCCACATGTCACATCTTAAGTCCTTTTTCTTGAGTGTTCCCACGTATTGCTACATCATACTTTTCAGTTTGAGGATCCTACATAAAAATACATATGATGAAAGAATAGTTAGAAGAACCAAAACATTATGAAAATGAATTGGCGGTCCCTGTGGACAAAAGCGGTAGTGTTTCTGAGCGCCACAGTCCCTTTAGAGAACCTAATTGTACCGCAGCAGGGTGGGACAGTCTACCCTGCACAGGTGCTTTTACTTCAGTAATTAAAGAATAGTACTTATTCCACCTCTATAAATGACAGTGAAGAAGAAATCACAACGTCTCTCTCTCTCTCTCTCTCTCTCTGTGTCTCTACAGTACACAGGTCCAATCCCGGCCGAGCGAGGGGGCGAGCTGGCCATGGGGGGAGGTCGCAGCGAGACCTCGGCACTGAGCGGGACGGGAGGGGGGCGGGGCATGACCACTACGCAGAATTCCCAACGGCCCAACGCCTGCTGCTTCTGCTGGTGCTGCTGTTGCAGCTGCTCATGGTAGGAGACAGGAACACACACTGCATGTATACAGACAAATACACACACACACACACCTGGCACACATGTGAAACCTCTTATGTAAGCAAATACACACTGGCGCAAGTACTGTTGTCCTGCAGGGCTGTACCGAATGCCATTTTTTTACTTTCCTTAATTGAGGCTTTTGAATGAAGCTTCAAATCACATCATCCCCTTCAAAATAAATTCTCAAACAATATCCTCAATTTGAATACGGTAAATCATCGGATTAAAAGGGATTACCGCCACACAACTCTCAACACGGCGACGGCTGAGCCGTGGGGTAAGCGGCTAAAGGTGACAACAACACAAACAGTGTAATCAACAGCAACAGAGCTAACAGTGGTAACTTGAGGGGGAATTGGAGAGTGGCTGCTACACATGACTAATCTGAATTATATCCAGTATAGCAAACATTATAGCATATGCTCGTATAATAAGACAGTTAGCTTGGATGTTGTGAGCATATTTAAGGCCGTTAAAGTCATGGACTTTGTTCTGCAGAGCAAACTACAAGGGGTTGGGCAATCCCTGTCATGGTTTACCAACATCACACCCATTTATAGGCTCGTTTTAAGAGAGAGGAAGTAGCATGGATCATTACAGGCCTTTTAGTATTGGGTAGTATATGAGTGTTACTAGAAAGCCCAGTGCGTCTCACGGACGTTGAAGTGTGCCTTGTGCGTCGGTATCAGATCCAGAGTGCTGTGACAAAACGTCGGTATTTCACGACCTAGCAATGAGACCGGCCTGTGTTCCCGCTGACATGTTTTTGTCGTGCTCCGGTGATCGCACGTGTTTGTGTTGTTGCAGAGAGTGGAGTGGAGGCAAAGCGGCACTGCATCAGCCATACAGGCACAACTAAACTCACTAACCAAACACCCGCCCCACAGCGAGGTGAAAGACAATGACGTGGCAGAATTCTTTGGGCCGGCTCCCCTTTAAAACCGCGACAGAATCGGCGTCAGTTAAACTTCAGCAGTGTGTGTCAGCTGTCTTCTTATTGAGTGTTACTGACATATGTTCTTTATGTATTCATGAAGTAACAACAATGAAATAAGGACCTAAAGTCAAGTACCAGTTTCTGGTAAAGGCAGACTAGTGTTCTTTGGTTCTACTTACAGCTGTCCCGCTGTAGACCACTGACTATCGTCACATTTTGAACTTATTCACCTTAGACCATCCATGGCCTCCACCAGAGCCTGTGATGTACTGTGGTAGACCAGTCTGTTTTGTTTGTTGTCATCCCAGTGTGGCTATATGCACACACACACTAACACACACAGGAAGACATTGGACAGAAGTGTTAAACACACCGAGTCTCCAGACATTACTCAGACAGTAGCTGTACAGTGATTAGGTCTCTATAGTTCCCACAGGGGAACTCATTATTTATAGCGCTCTCTGTGTTACACACACCCACACACACACACTGAAGGTGTTGACACCTATAGCTCCTGCTTTACCCTGCTGTTAACATAGCGTTGGTTAGTGCCGTCATTAAATGGGGTAGTAACATCATTGTAGGTGATTGTACACGTGTTTATAGTTCTGAGAGCAATTACTCTTCTGTCAGCTGTGGTTAAGTGTGTGTGTGTGTGTGTGTGTGTGTGTGTGTGTGTGTTCCCTGCCTAAGAGCAGTTTCATCATGTCAGTCTCACTCTCAGGAATGAAGAGGAGAGGCGGAGGAGGAGGAAGAGAATATCACAGGACACCAAGATGGAAACCATACCAAACTGTGAAGCTTGGTGAGTCTGCAAAGCACGAACACACAATCATTTTGTGTGGTTTAAAGTTTGTCAAAACATATCGATTAACATTTTGTAGATTAGGTTATCGCACAAAGAAACGATGATTCTTTTTTGGTGTGGATGCAGGATTTGACCACTCAAATCACTTTAACGCTACATGTCACCATTCCCCCTATCACACCCATTCATACACGGATGGCAGAGGCTACCATGCAAGGTGCTACCTGCCCACCGAACTCACATTCACACACATATTCACGCACCAATTTGGGGGTTAAGTGTCTTGTGTGTCCAACTACACATCGACATGGACTAGCGGAGCCGGGGATCGAACCGCCGATCCTCTGATTGAAGGATGACCCTGTCCACAGTCGCCCCCAGACGATCCAAAACTATCAGAAACGTGACCAATTCTTAGTGAGATAGTACTTCTGAACCATTTCTCTTTTTTTAATCAGCGAGCTGCGTTACAGGGCATGAGCTTCGGACCACGACCGTCATTAAACAACAGATTAATAAATGAAAGAAGAAATGAAAACCATCTTCCCCACTCTTCTTTCCTCAGCGCCAGACCGTCAGCGGAAGAGATCCGTCTCTGGTCTCAGTCTTTCGACAAGCTGATGAGGAACCCTGCGGGTCGAAATGTTTTCCGGGAGTTCCTCCGGACGGAGTACAGCGAGGAGAACATGCTGTTCTGGCTGGCCTGCGAAGACCTCAAACAGGAAATCAACAAGGGCGCCATTGAGGAGAAAGCGAACTCCATCTACGAGGACTACATTTCCATACTGTCGCCAAAAGAGGTAGGAGTGCTGTGAGGTAATTGCGGATACACACCTCTATTTCGATCAAAGCTGTTTGAAGGACCAGCCTGCTGGTTTTGTAAGTTTGACCTGCTATGACAGCTTCAAACTGAAGGTTCTTAGCGTACAGAACACTCTTATCACAGATGCAATGCTCTCTGGAACCGTCGGGTTAAATCTTGCATGACCCTTATATCTCTTGAATGCATCAAAAGAAAGGAGGAGGAGGGTCCCTGGACAGTTTCAGACGGTTTAAGGGTATAAAGATTAAAGAAGATTATTGCAAGTTAATCACTTCAGGATGATCAGGCAACGTTGCTGGAGGTCTTTTATTAATGGAACAACAATGTTTTGAGAACATTTACTTTAGTAAGATCTGGCAGATGTATTTTGTTTTCCAGTGGGGTTTGTTGCTTCATCTGTGCCCGACTGTCAGTTTGTCAGTCTGTCCAACATTTTTATTCACAGCATCACTATGGTCATGAAATGTGCTCTTATTGATTTATATGGACCACAGAGCTAATGATTTCCAGTAGAGCCATCATCAGGCAAGAATTCATATTTGGGAAATGGATTGACGTCATGCTATAAAATTTACTGAGCGTGTCCCTGCTCCCCAGATCATGAATCCTTTTTTTGTTTTTTATGCCTCCGGGCTCAGCGTTAGTCATGACATTATATTATCGTGTTGGCAGTTCGTCCCACTCTTGTGAATGCAATATCTCGAGAACGCCTAGAGGGAACTTCTTCATATTTGGCACAAACGTCCACTTGACCTTAACTTGACTTATTAGTCAAATGTCACTGTGACCTCACAAAACATGGCGTTTTTTGCTAAAAAAATACCCCCGTTCCCTTCCTGTCTTGTAATACCACTTGTACCTTGAGAGGCGATAGTGAGGCACTGTAGCGTCCAGTCTGACCTCAGTCCAACATGAGAGGACAAAGAAGTAGCGCTGACCTGAAGGCTTGTCAGTCACGTTGAAGGTACAGGGGTAGGGTCCGTGTACATTTTGATAGTTTATTATTGGATTCAATTCAAAGTGGCAGGAAAGGGAAAACGACCCACTCCTTATCTGCCACTTTGGATTTAGTCCAATAATAAACTATCACGGCGTACACGGACCATACAGCCCTCAGTACGCTTAGTGGCACAAACTCACAGATGACTAATGTAAACTATAGACTAACGCCTACACTGAAGCAGTGTTATTTTGACCAGCTCTCAGAGTTTCAGCAGTTGGCTGTTATAACTGATTACTGTAAATCAAGATTGTATGGACCCAGTAGTAGAGGTGAAATGCTGACACCTATATATTTGGAGCATGTGGCTACATGTTACACGCTGCACCTATTATTATAATTTGTTTACATTGAATTTCTTGTCATGCTGCACATTTAGTGGTTTTGATTTGTCAGCTGTGATGCACGTGCACGGTGTTCACACCAACACCCACCTCAAGAAATGTGAGCCCTGCTGATTGACCAAGTGATTATTGCTGGTGATAAACTTAGACATGCTGTAGTCCAAACACACACACTGTGAATGTGTTCAAGTTTTCTTGGTGCTGAGAAATGGGGAAAGCACTGTCGGCTTTACTGCTATTTTTAACTGACTGACTCTGTGTGTGTGTGTGTGTGTGTGTGTGTGTGTGTGTGTGTGTGTGTGTGTGTGTGTGTGTGTGTGTGTGTGTGTGTGTGTGTGTGTGTGTGTGTGTGGTTGCTTTATTTAGTTGGAGTGCTGGAGGCATTGCTTGTCAGGCTTCATCACAAGTGTGTACTTTGTGTGTGTGTGTGTGTGTGTGTGTGTGTGTGTGTGTGTGTGTGTGTGTGTGTGTGTGTGTGTACATGTTTAGACACGGGTGTGTTTGTATGTACAGTTGCGTTAGTGTGTGTGTACAGTGTGTTTATAGGAAGCTATAAATTGCTGCTCTCACCTACTTCTGGCAGTAGAGGCTTTTTATAGACCCACACACGCATTAGAATACGGAGATATCTAGACGTGTGAGTCTGGCAGAGAAGATGCATGCCTGGCTGCCTGTCTGCATGCCTGACCTTGGTAGGATGCCTATCTCTCTGTGTGTGTGTGTGTGTGTCTTTCCTAAATAAGAGCAGAGAGAAAACATAGGAGACAGCTTGTCGTGCTATAAATATCTGCTGGTGCCGTGTCTGTGGGGCCCTTGTGAGTGTGTGTGTGTGTGTGTGTGTGTGTGTGTGTGTGTGTGTGTGTGTGTTCCAGTGCTGATAACTGTATGTGTTCAGGCCTCTATGGAAGATAATAAACCAAACTACAGAGCACGAAACAACTTCAGACTTTAATCAGCCAGCGAGTCCACATCTGAGAGTTCAGAGACAAATGTCGAGGTGCAGTATTAGTTAGTCTAGAATCGTGATTTGCTTGCGCTCAGTCAGAAACCAGATCGCACTCGTTTTCTGCAGCTTCACAAGCACTTTTTTTTTAAAACCTCCTTTCTCCCCAACTGTGATTGTCAAAACTATAAACTGTGAAACAATGAGTCTATCAACAGCAACTAAACTGGCATGTCCTTTTTAATGTGTTGTCGTCTCTCTTCATTAAACTGAATTGAATGTCCCTCCAGGTGAGTCTGGACGCCCGGGTTCGAGAGGTGATCAACAGGAAGATGCAGGACCCGACGACTCAGTCGTTCGAAGACGCCCAGCTACAGATCTACACGTTGATGCACAGGGACTCCTACCCACGATTCCTCTCCTCCAGCATCTACAAGTCGCTCCTTCACGGCGGCTCGCGTACCTCCTCTGAATCCTAGTCCCACACCTCCTCCTCCCCCCCTCTTCTGATCCTGCAATCACAGGATTGATGCCAGACCATTTCATCGCAGATCCAGCACAAAACTTTCCAAAAATGATCAGACAACTCCTCGCCTCCTCAGTTCACTTCTGAGAATCTCAAATCTCTCCCGATTTACTGCCAAGACTTTCTTCTCACTTTTGGTATTGTTGCCAAGACCTCCTTTCCTCCTCTCGGCTGTCCTCTCCAGTTGACTCCTCTCTTCTTTATTTCTATTCTCGTCTCTTTGTTCTCATTAAATCTTCTTTTTCGCAATCCGATCCTTTTCTTCATTCTTCCATTCTTTTTCACTAGTAATACCAGTATTTGTCAATAGTTGCGATAAAACATTAAATTTGATTGGGAAAAAATGTCATTTAAACAATATCTTAACTATTTTTACTTAAAAACTTAATTTTCATTTTTATTGTCAGGATGGAAAATAATCTGTACCAGTAGGCCGATATTGGTTTATAAAATAAACTCCCTTACACCCTAACAAACAAACGTTTTGGATTAGTTTGACAGGGTCAAACGAGGGTCCACTTCCTATCTTTTTTCTAGAGCTTTCAACCTAATCTCACAGTCTTCCTCAGTGGATCAGTGGATGGGGTTTGCACAATCTGAAAGGTCTGAGCAAACACTTTCTGGAAGGATGTGGTCCAAAGGTCTGGAAAAAACTAAGTAAGAAGACCTTGAGTAAGACTACAGCCTGAACAATATTGGATTGTTGTCTCTGATATTGATATTTAACGCTTAAAAAATAAATAAATTAGGCTTCCATCTATTCCTGTCGACTCCTAAAGCTGCTGAACACTTCAATCCTTCTATCCTTTCAACCTTAGAACCTCTTCTTCTCCCTCGTCACCTCACCTTTTTCCTGTTTTTCACCTCAACAACTCCTAAAGAGAGAAGGAAGCCATCTGGATGTTGAAGTATTTCATAGGGATATTATTTACTTGGGAGATTTTAATGCATTTAGTATTTAAGTATTCACCTGTGCCATGGATTCTTATTGGATTTTTACTAATTTGCCCCTCAGTTGTCCAATGACATCCGCCCATCCTCATCACCTTGTTTTTCATCCTGCAGCTCTCTACTTTGAGAATGATGGAAAGGCAAAAGGAAAAAGATGGATGCTGTCACATTCCTTCTCTTTCGCTCTTTCTTCTCTCTCTCTTTCAACTGGAAAACACAGGGTGCTCCCTCCATCCCCTGCTACGAACCACAACATGTTTTCAGATTGTTGTTCTTTATTTATCCACTCTTTTCTGCTGGATCAATCGTTTCACTCCTGTGATAAACAAACGGACAAATGGATGGATGTCACTTCCTTTCCGACTACTGATTTACAAACAGACAAGACGTCTATTTTTTAAGAGAAAACTATATGGAACATTTTAATTATGTTGATTATTCTTGGTTTTGTTTATTTGGTTTATCCCACTCTCTCCCCTTCCTGGAGACTGTACTGATCCCCACCCGACGCAACACCACCGACACCACTGATGCAATAAACACTGGAGTTTGGAAAAACATTCTAACGCTTGCACACATTTACAAAAATTGTTACTATACAATTGGTTAATTCATTTTTGAATAATTGATGAGCAGATCAAATGTGAAAATTGGCTTTTTGGTATTCTATATTATTTTAGATTTAATATATCTTTGCGATTTGGTCCGATAGACAGCATGAGGAAAAACTATCTCTCGGCTCTTGGAAGTTGTGAAAGTCCAGGAAGTCCCTTAGGAAATCGCAGGGAAGAGGTTTGGAGTCGGGGGTCGCCAAAGAGCAAAATTGAAAACTGCAGTTTTATTGGTCAGGAAGGACCAAAGAAGATGAAATGGAAATCATAGTTGTCCTATTAAGTATAGTAATACACATCTACACACACCAGGGTGGCCTACCTGGGCACTGCTGCTGCTGACCTCTGCCTCTGTGACCTCTCACCTTTGACCTCACCACTGTCTGTCGCCCACTCGGACGCCTGCTCCCGATTGGCTGCAGGAGGTTGTTGGGCTGAACTGTGGTTGGTCAATTCAGGAAGGGGGGTGGGAGGAAATCCCAGGTGCAAAAAATATATATAGATATATTAATGAAAAAACAATTTATAAAAATGATATATAGAAAAAAAAGATGTTATGTGAGATGGGATGCTTGCACCCAGTGCTTCGTGGGAAATGTAGTTTGAAGAAAACAAATGTTTGTAGTTGTCTGCGGAGGCCGGATCAACAGAAGAAGAGGTCTTAACCAGACAAGTCACTCAGAATGCATTCATCTTAGTATTGTTAATGTTATTTATTTTATATTTTGTTAAAACTGTGATTTTAATTGTATATATATATAAACGGAAACCCTTGAACATCCAATGAGAAGCAGCTTCGTTTGTTCAGTGTTTGTGAGTAAGTGAATGTATTTCCTCACAGTATGAGTCTTGTCACCTTTCCACCTTCACTTCTTTGATATGATAAATGATTTATAAAATATATATTTTTTTCCAGATCAGCATGAAGTTAGAGGAAGAATAATTATGTTGTTTTACGACGATACTGGATTTCTGATTTGGGAGCTTAAAAGATCTGATGAAGATATATCTGTTTGTTTTAAACATGCAGTAAATGCACAACATAAACAATCTTTTTAAATAGACCAGGGTTCTAAACAGCCACCTCATTAAGTGAAAATACAGTTTGAAAGTGAACATGAACTGAGCAGAAACAGACATAGCTGTTGACTCTGTGTTGATACTCCCAACACTCAGTTCCTAAAGGAAACCAACACACACACACACACACACCCTACCTGTGAACCAGTCCATTTGTAGTGTGTGTGTGTATGGGTGTCTGGTCTTTTTCCACAGTTCACTGTAACTTGATATGTTTGTGTTTGGGAGTAATTCTTTGTGTGACACACACACACAAAGCCTCATGCCTCCATATTCTCACACAAACGCACACTCACTGGCAATTCTTTATCTGTCCATCAGTGTTTCTTTCCCAGCATTCCACTCTAGTTTTCTGTTGATGAACACTGATAATCTTCACTTCTCCTGCTTGTCACTTTTAGAGCTGTGTGTTCTAGTCAACGAGCAGATGGCTCTCTTTTTCTTTCTTTACTGTTTTAAAGTCACACGAACTTTAATATGTTGTTACTCTAATATGCGACAAGTAGGGTTGTGTATTGGCAAGAATCTGGCGATGCGTCACAAATCGTCATACAGGGGTTACGATTCAATATATTGAGATAAGTAAGTCAATTTATTGCTACTTTTAAAAATCGAATTGTCATTAAAAGAACACAGCTAAATATGCATAAAGTTGAAAAAACGTTTACTTTTTTTTAATGCAGTCATAACAATGGGGTCTTCATTCACACTATTACTTTGAGTGCAATCTGTCTGCCACACATCTTTCAGGTCTGTGTCCTGGCAAAACTACATAGAAATAACTATACGATCTTTTAAAATAGAAGCTGTGTCCCAGTTGTTTTAGTTTGAGTTTTGTTACATGTCAAAAGCAGTTGCTGCCATTTAACTCCTAGTTTAACCTGAAGAATCGTTTGATCAAAGCACGGCAGGTCAGCTGAACTTGCCACAATGCAAAGTCAACAGGCAAACATGAAAAATAAAGTTCCAAATAAATAATGAAAGAATTATTACTTGGATTTAAAAACGCAAGATTTCTCAACACAACTTCTCAGAGTGTGACGACGCACAGTAACAAATAAACCTGATGAAGCGAAAGGTAAGGCAAAATGTTTTAATTCTCTGTCAAGAACTTTTAGTAGTTGTGCATCGACGATGAAGAGTTGCAGCTGCTCTCTCCCTCAATACTGGACTGGATTTTGAAAAAATACTTTTTTCAAAATTTTGTATCCCTATTGGTCACACAAAAACATCGGAAATGGGGTCCAAGTTGAAATATACCCATTTAATATTTAACCAGAATTTTCCTTTAAATTTTGTCTTTTAGATGATTCCTTATCCCAGTCATGCCGTAAACCAAATAGGGTCAAAGTTAAAAAAAAGTAGTCAGTTAGGCCTAAAGACATGGTCAGCTTGTAACCCGTTTGCTAGTTCACAAAGTAACCACTTCTCTGCACTGCGTTCTGTCTGAACCACATGACTTCAGTCTGTTTTCCATCCAGGAAGAAGACGCCTAACAGAGCTCTGCACCTTCGTCCCTCTCTCTCTCGCTCCCATGCTCATGTATGGAAAGAGCTCAGCAGTGTTTCCACAACAAACACAACATGAGCTTTCTGTGCTGTGTTTTCTCACCACTTTTCATCGCCTCTGTCAACATGCTTTGCACCACTACATTTTGAAAACGGACACGACAACTCGAGTGTACACTTAAGTCGATTGTGATTTATTTTATTGATGTTTCTTTACACGTACATCCGGTTTAGTAGATTGAGGTCAGAATGAATAAAGGTGAAACGGGCCCGGCTGTTGCAAAAATTCGTCAACAGAGATCATATTTATTTTTTCTGGAATAGTTTGACTCTCAATCAGAGTTGAATGTGTCAGTATTCAACCTCTGATTCTTTGCGATGGTGCCAGAAGATTTGAGGGAAGTCGTTTGGCAAAAGAACAGATTGTCTACAATTAAGTCAGGCGCACAGCTGACTTTTCTCTATAGTGATGTCAGGCAGTACATATATACGTATATATAGTATAATAGGGCATACTTTGATAAACTGCAGAGGCTTTAAAGGGCAATTTAAAAGGAACTTTGTGATTGTTTTGGCTGTCCCTGTGGACAAAAGCAGTGGTGTTTCTGTGCACCAGTCCCTTTTAGAAAAACTCATTTTACTGAAGCAGGGTCTGACAGTCTGCCCAGTTCAGTAGTTCTGGTTCTCCTGCGCCTCCCTTCCCTCCAGCAGGCCCAGCATCTTCGCGGTGATGGTCTCGTTCACTTATGTAGGGGCATCGCTATTACATTGAGACCGATTCATAAGCAGTTCAAAGTTCTTAAACATCACCTATAAATTGTGTGTTTACTGACCAAGAGTGGTTTAACAACTCATCTTGCTGAAGTGTTGCAGAGGTGTACTGCAGGGTGTGTCAGTGCACCGTGACATCGTTACAGAGTGTGATTACAGGTGCAACAGACCGAACCAGCAGTGATGCTGGTTGTTGCATTATTATCAGTCAGTGGATGTAAAGTCAACCAGACTTATAGTATAAAGAGTAGAGTATACATTGTGTTCAAATCTGTTAAAAAGCAGTTGAGATATTGTGATGACTTCAAAATCCAAACAAGCCAGACAGGAAATAAGAAAGAGCAGTAAAGTGATCTTAATCCAAGAGCCACTTTAATACAAATGTTAAGGGCAAAATATTGTGGCAGCACAACATGGCAAAGAAAGGCACATCCGCTATTTCCATAAGGCCTAAATGTAAATTCAATCTGGCTTAAAGCTTCATCTAGCACAAGAAATTAATCCTAAATGCTCAAAACAAAACAAATGAAACCAAATACACAACATGAACTAGCATATTCTTCTCTTAATATATAACCGCTTTCACTTTTATATAAAATAAAATAAAAAAATAAATTCATTTTTTAAATCCAAATTCAATTCACTTTAGTCAGTTTGCTTCATGATATAATACACACTCTCTCTCTCTCACACTCACACACACACACACACACACACACACACACACACACACACACACACACACACACACACACACACACACACACACACACACACACACACACACACACACACACACACACACACACACACACACACACACACACACACACACACACACACACACACACACGTCCTCTTCAACAGAACTGTAAAAAAGAGAAAAAAAGACTGATTAAAGATTCTTTCAAGGTTCATCAACTCTCAACTTATAACTAAAGCTTACTTTGCAGCAGATTCCACTGAACAATTTAAAAAAAACGTTGAAAAGTTAAAAAGGTGTTGTATGGAGTTTACTCTTTGTAAACAGACAGTTGTGTTTTTACACACAGTGTTACTCACCAAACACATTGTGTACATCTTTGAGGTGTGTCCAAACGTCTTGAATGCATTTCCTTCCTCAAAACATTTGCAAACCCAGATATTGAAATATTTTAAATGAAAGGGGACAAGTTTGCATGCCTGTTTATTGTACCAATGGACAACCAACTATTTGTAATATGAAAGTTGTAGCTTAGATATACAGAGATCTCCTACACTGTACCTCTATGGAGCTCTTTAGGTTATTTTAGCACAGCTTAGCTTTTACAGAAAATGTTCTGTTCAGTTTCAGGCTCTCCGCTCTCTCATTAACCTGCTCTCAGTAGAAGCCCTTCTTAAATTCACAGTAGAATAAGCAACATAGCTCTGGTAACTTGAATATTTAAATATATTTCCATAAATTTGCTCCTTAATTAGCTTCAAACCGAAATATAGTAGTACTTTTTTATGTGGTTTGTGTGTTGTTGGGTTCTAACCTTGAACCTCTAAAATTTAAAATTTCCCATCCATCCATATCAGAAATAAAAACGTTAATAGTCGTGATTTAAAATAATAATAATAACAGCCTTGCAACAGCAATCATGTATTGCTTTTGTGCCTAATCTTCATTAAAGCTGAAACAAAGTTACACTTTGATTTTAAAAAAGATTATACGATTTTCACCGGTGCACCAAATTATAATAAAACATCTAGAGGTTCTGTGTATCATTTTGTAAGAATAAAAAAAAAAAAAAATTCAAATTGGCATCTTTTGAGAATTTAACTTATTTGCAAAGATTCCTGAGTTTAGGGAGGTAATAATGTAGTTGAAAAAAAACAGGTTGAAGCCTCACGCCAACAGACACTTCCCACAAACCATCAGCGTATCAAATTAGTGGCTTCACCTTGACCTAGAGCCAGTGGGGAAGGGAGGGCCAGGAAAAACTCAGAGGAGAGGGAGGAAGGAGTAAATGTGGTGAAGACAGAAAGGGATGAGATTGAGGGAGGAGGGTGAAAAGAACGACGGGAAAGTATGAGATGTAAACAAGAGGGGGGGGGGGCAAGGACGAAATCTGAGAAAGAAAGACTCAAGGAGAAGAAAGGAGAAACAAAGAAGACATCGAACAAAAGCAAAGTATACAAGTTGGGAGAGAAGAGAAACAGGTGGGAGCGAGAGAGACATAAAAAGGTAAACGGAGTGAACACTAACTGAAGGTGAGTAGAGAAGAAGAGAAGGAGAATCAAGCAGAGCCTGGTCTCTGCTGCCATCTTGTGGTGAGAGTCTGTTAGTCATGTCAAGCCTTCAACCTTTATCACACTTACAGATGTGAGGCAATTTAAACTGCTGTCTATCATACGGAGCATATGTGTACTTGCTTGTTGTATGTTACGCCTTAAAGGTGCTAACCTCCAAATTCAGAGCATTAATATGGTAGCTAACTATTTGCTATGCTATATAGAGGAGTAATGTCTACCTGAGCAGAGCATGAAGTCACTCCCTCTGTGTGTGTTTAAATTAAATCCCAGCTTCTATCTGTGCTTTGTTTACGTAGCCATTGTGGCTGCACGCTTTAGTGCATGCGAGTCTTAGTGTGTGTAGCCCACTGGCTAGCTCATTGCTGCCACTCTGCACTGAGCTCACATGGTGCTTCCAGCTGGGTCTGGATGGCGTTGTCGAGGAAGCGCAGCGCCTACCCTCCGGTTCCCCCTCAAGTTAACCCTGTTAGCTCTGTCAGCACTATTGCCATTGTTTGCGCTGTTCATGCTGTTAGCACCGTTAGCCGCCAGTTCAGCCGTCGCCATGTTAAGAGCCGCCCAGGCAATCCCTCAATAATAAATATAGTCTGAATTTGGAATTTAGCACTTTTAAACATTCAGCTGTTTGTTAATACTATTTCATACTTCTTTTTATTTCATTTTGCTATTTTTTTTATTTTTACCTTCCATCGGTTGCCGCAGCCGTTACACAACACAAAGGTGGTCATGGGCTCGTCAGCACTGCGGATCTGCACCTTTAAACGCACACAAAACATCTTAGTAACGTATTTTCATTTAAAACTGTGTCCAAACACAATTCTCTGTGTGTGTGTGTGTGTGTGTGTGTGTGTGTGTGTGTGTGTGTGCGTGTGCATACCTGCGTGTACGAGCAGCTCTTTCCGCGGCACTTACTGCAGATGAACATGTCTGTCTCAGTTCCCCCGACCTTTGACAGCTGATGTTCTCTGATGGACTCTTTAGTCAAATTCTCTCTCATCTGCTTCAGCTCTGCACTTGCCATCTCCTGCACACACACACACACACACACACACACACACACACACACACACACACACACACACACACACACACACACACACACACACACACACACACACACACACACACACACACACACACACACACACACACACACACACACACACACGTTCTGTACTAGCCTTCATTGACATAATAGCTTCCCTTGCCCCTGACCCTTATCGAACACATACCTAATTCTAACCCAAACCCTAAAACAAGCCCCAACCCTCAAACATCCTCAACAGGTGAGGATGAGACACAATGTCTGCATGACTGACCTCAGCAGTCATGGATGCGATGCGTTGAGCAGAGATGTTTCCACACAGCACGTTACGCCGCAGTTCGGGATTCTTCTGGTCCTTGAGGTTGGAGATGCGGCTTCGTAGACGAGTTTTATATTTTATATCCGTCGTCTTAAACTCCTGGAAGATCTGTGGGCACGAGCAGCAGTCAAGGACTAGAACACATTAATAACATCGGGGAATAGAGGGAATTAAAACCATGTTGAGCCGGCTCTCATTAATGTAAATGAGGTGGACAAAATGCTGAGCGGACAGAGTCACACTGTTAGATAAACACTTGAGCGACGTTATCAAAGTGAAACACGCCCGGTCACTCAGCACTCTCTGATTAAGATCATTCATGCAGCTGTGAAATCCTGTTCCGTTTGTTCATGTGCAACTTTGTGTAGTTAAAGTTGTTGATGACACAAAAGGATATCCTCTTCAATTAGTGCTGCAAGATGCTCACAGTGGGCTCCAATGGTCTTGTGGTCATCTGGAAAACACACACACACACACAGACACACTTGTTTAGCTTTATGCACATGAATTGACTTTTTACAAAACCACAAAGCAAAATGGACAGATAAAAAAAAATGCATAATTTGATTAACTAATATTCATATAATTGGCTTGGAGTTGATCCAAACCTTACTAGAGCATGATGATTCTTTCTTGATGATATCCTAAACTCAAGGATCACTTACATTTGTTTCCCCAGAGCTTTTTAACCTCATCCCTCAGCAAATGGTACTGCTTTTTAAAATCAGACCACTTGTTGAACTTTCCACCTAAGTAAGTTCTAATTGCTGAAGAAGGCCGCAGAGTACTGTCGAAAAACCTCTGCAAAAAAGTCTAGTAAGTGAACCTTGTCTTTCGGAAAATGTATGATACATGCTGCACTAGTTGACCTTCAAAGTAAATTCTTGATCCTAGACACTGTTGACAAAACAATCTCCCCTCAAGGTTCATTTAGTAACTGCTCTGCAGCTTCCGATCACACCACATGATCTTGATCAGCACATGAAGTCATGGGAATGAGAAAAAGATTCATGTGCTCTTGAAGATCATGTGATGATCTTCATGATTTAAAGCTCCGGAACGGCTAATAAAATGTCCTTTGAGGCGAGAATGTTTTTATATAACGAGGGCAAATGTAAAGATTGAACAAGTGTGAATGTTCAGTATGTTATAGTATGCACATTAGATGACATTTTTCGATTGAAATGCTGTCTATGGAAAAAAAAATCTTCTCACCATCAGTCTGCAGCGCTGCCACCAGCAGCTCTCGACACTTGTTCCGCACACTGTGGGTGGTGACGGGGGCAGGGGGGAATAAGGTGACCTGAGGGGGTAGGGTTGGGGAGGTGGGTGTGATGGGTGTAGTGGGTGAGATGGGTGTGATGGGTGTAGTGGGTGTGATGGGTGTAGTGGGTGTGATGGGTGTGATGGGTGTAGTGGGTGAGATGGGTGTAGTGGGTGTGATGGGTGTGATGGGTGTAGTGGGTGTGGTGGGCATGGAGGGTGAGGTGGGGGACTCCCCTGACTTCTTACTGCTGAAATTATGAAAAAAGGATTTGGATTGAGAGAGACAGGACATGACTCTGGTTAAAGGAAAAATCGATTTGAAATCCTCTTCTATCATTAAAGACACTGTGATATGAAAAATGTACTGTCACTTCTGTCTTTAACAGTGACCTCATCCAACAGTAGATGTAACCAAACATGACGCCATCACTGTGGGACCGACCTTTTCTCGCTGTTGCCAGAGTCCTTGGAGGTGGACGATGACCTCACAGGAGAGTCTTCTTTCTTCTTCTCCTTCTCATCCGACTTCCCCTCTGAACCGTCTGCAGGACGGGACACAAAACACATCGACGAGAAGAAGCTGTTGGGACACACCTGTAGCATACAGTCTGATGCCGGTCAAAACATCTGCACCCATTGTTTTCTATCCGAGCCCACACAATTGATGCAAAGCTCTTCTCCATTTATATTTTGTAAGCACAAGACTGCAGGTTCACATGTATCACGACAGTATTTTCATTGTGTTTAGCAAGCAGCACACACCATTTATGAAAAGTGAAGCCAATGTAGTAAGTGCCTTAAAGGTGAGTTCCTTCTAATGGCCAGCAGGGGGCGACTCTTCTGGTTGCTATAAGAAGTCTATTTGTATAGAAGTCTATAAGAAAATGACCCTACTTCTTAATTGATTTATTACCTCAGCAAACATTGTAAACTTGAGTTTAAGGTCTCAATTCCTAGTTTCAAAACAGTATGATGTATGTTTTGTAAATGATTGTCCCATTTAGGGTAAGATCGATGTTTCAGAGTGTGGCTACCTTGTGATTGAAAGGTTGCTACCACTGCAGTGTCCGGTCTGGGAGTTGTCCGTGTTTTCAGTTCATTAAAGTGAATTGTAATATTTTGGTCGCCTAAAAATGTGTCCAGCATTTGGTTGTACTTAGCTCCACCCTCTCGTGTCGCTTCTGGTTGCAAAAAAACAAGATGGTGACGGAAAAAAAATCCAAAATGGTGGTCTGGCAAATTAAGACATTTGAAGTTGTCATCGTAAACTCATGGAACAAACAATCTTGTAGGCCTACATCAGTACTTGTCATTGACATAATAACCACCACAACCCTAAGCCTGTCCTCTCCTGGACTGAAACTCTAATGGGTCGTCACAAAGACAGAAGAAGAAGAAGAACACACAACACACACCCTCACTTACCCAGCAGTTTCTTCCAGGACTTGATAAGAACTTTGGCCAAAGTCTGAACTTCTTCATCTGAACTGTGTTTCCTCACCGCGTTCACCGACATCCCAACTCTGGTGGACTACAAAGAGAGAGAAAGAGAAACAAAAATTGTAATTGATAAAAGAATGTTTTTCTGCTGCTATTGAGTTCTGCAAGAATGAATCTTAAAACGCAGGAATGAGTTAGCATTTTTTTGCACTTCTGGTTCCCTTGTCTCAATGCCAATGGGACACATTTTTTTAAATGTGTTTTTGGTTAGATGCCTGAAATAAGGCATGTGGTTAACACAGCCTTAGGAGATTTTAATGTTTTGTTCCGCAACATAAAATGTGTCTGTAAATACCCCTCTCAGGAATTTTGAAGATTTTGAATGTCTTTAAAGAGTCGGTTGCTAACAAGTGGCTAAATGACACTATTAAACGTCATCACGCCTAACAACAGACCACCTTTAGCTTTGTGGTCGTGACATGAAGTCATGTGACTGTGGTGTAGTTAGTTTATAGCCTTACGTTAGCTTTTTACTTCTGCCGATTATATTTACGCATCAAAAATCATAAAAATGGTGCATCGGTGAAGATTATCCTGCTGAACAACACTTGTAACTCTATGGTGAACATTTCAGTCAGTCAATCTAGTCTCGCCAAAATATCACCTCGTTTCTTTCTCCCAAGTTTCAGCTGTTGACATTGTTTAATCAAGTAAGTTACTCCGAGTCCTCCTGACTGTGCTCATTGTGTGCTGCCAAACCGTGTCGTTCAGATATGGCGGGAAAAAATTAATAAAATAAAATACTATTTTTTGTCAACGAAAATGAAAAGAGATTTTGGTAAAGTTTTTATTTTTCAAACCACAATACAGCCTCATCTTTTCACGTCGACAATATTGTTGATATATTCACATGAAGTGTTCAATGACGCCAGTGCCTTCTCGTCTTTGCATCACCTTAGTCGTGGAAACAAAGGTTGTAGACTAACATATTTAGTCATAGTTTTCGTAAACAAAATGAACACTGCTGTTGCATTGTGCACATGTAAAAAGTGACAGTTTAGATGTTAAAATTGTTACAGTAGTATACTTAAAGAGCAACTTAATACCACACCGACTTGTGGTTAGAAGTGTGCTTTGTGGCACCTGTAACCACACCCAACGTCTGATGATGTCAAAGTGTAGGGAAGCTTCCACTTAACAGAGGAATGCTGATGTGCCAGCTGTGGTGGATGTCCATACCGTACTTAAACAGACTCGTGCAGTAATGATTCATCTTGTGTCAGTTGTGTCGTGACTTTAGGTGCACTTGGCGGTGGCGGTGACACGGCAGAGGGGTGGAGTTAATTACCTGCAGGGTCTCCAGCGACATCTTCATGTTCTTTAGTTCACTCAGCAGGTCGAGAGCTCCGTCCTGTAGACAGAACAATCGATGGAAACCTTCACATTATTAGCCAGCACATGCGGTGAGATTGACTCACCACATTTACAGCTCAGTGAGTGAACAGCTAGAGGATGAATCTGGCAATCACGTGCGTCTTGTTAAACTGTCTGCCAAATTTATGTCCATTTAATGAACAGAAATGTTCACAGATTTGTTTCAGTCGACCCTCATTTAACCATTAAAGTCAAGGTTGGCCTTTTGTATTTCAATTGAAGATTCATTGTTCTTGCCTCCCACAGCGGAACAGCTGTCAACTACACACCCCGAGGCAGTTGTTCAATGTATACTAAAGGTCACCAAGAGAATGATGAAACAACAAGACTGAATTTTAGTGAGTGGAGCTTTCTCTGTGTGGAGCTCATGCTCACTGTTGGTCAGGAGAGTTTCACTTTAACTTGTCACTTAATGAGGACAAATATGTGTTCTTAGGACACCAGGAATTCCATATTTGGGCAAATTAAGATGATCAAACAGCTGCACATTGATTGGCTGCAAGGAAGATTATAAAAAGTCATTTGTATCTAGATATGGGAACAAAAGGGATAGATGTAGGTACCAAGTAGGAAACGAGTTTCGATACTACCTGGTACATGGTTATTTCGGTCTATACCTTAAAAAGGTATTTAGTACCAATACCCAGCCCTAAAAATCTCATCCCAAATAAAACCACAGCTACCTGCTAAATACATTAGAACATTTATTGTAGCAGATATAGAACAAGATATGTCCCTCAGGAGTTGGTGGAGACCAAACCAGAGCCAAAAGAGGAGCGAATATTGGAATGACATTCATCAAGTGGCAGCCCTGTTAAAATTATGTTCCCATTCAACTAAACTGCACTCTTTTTAGAAGAACACAAAAAGGACTCCAATGGATTAAAATGTCTGCTGAATGTGCAAATTATTTGCTGCCTTAGCCATAAGCACTTGATAAGCGGATATCCTTTTTCAGGGCTTTTCTGTTGTTTGGTGTCTTCTCACCCCTAGTGGTCAAAAGTGGCCAAATGCATAACACATGGGAATATCAAGTGCCTTTGATAAAACAGAATACGGATTCAAAATGCAGAAAATAAAAAAAACTCAAATATACGTTTATTTTAATTTAATGTAAAAGTATCTGTTGGATTCCACAGTATGAAAACCTCGACCTAATGTTCTAATCATGACGATGCCATTGAGATGAACTGCAGTTAGTGGGACATTTTGCTTTTCATGAATGCTGATGTGATTTGGGCCTTATGCTGGATGTGGCCTCAGGGTGTGGTGGTGATGCAGTGGTGATATTTTAAATTAGTTAAAAGTGTTTAAATATCACTGACATTCTTGCTAGTGATTACTAATTCAACAAAGATGAATGTGACATTCATCAGCGTACGGACAGAACTGCCCTAAGCTTACTTGTGTTATTAGATAGTTTTTCAAAATATAATTCTGCATTTTCTTCTTACATGTATTTATTACTTGACCTTTGTTTTCCAATAGTAAAAACTGTATAGAACATTACCAGGCACATGTTGATCCTACAATCCACTTTGCTAGTATGTGAAATGTGACAACTATTTACAAATTAAAATAATAATAATATTACTATTAATATAGAAACCATGTGATTTCAATAATCCCTGAAGCTATTCGGTCAATAAACAGTGAGTTAACAAGATAATTGCTTCAAGGTGCGGGTGGTTACAATTGGCAGCTTTCTGACCAATAGCCGCAGTGATTTATTGCCAAACTTTTCCCCAAAAATCATCACAAACAGAAGCAGCGACCTTGTTATGAGTGAAATTATAAGCAGAAATCCTCCTCCACGGAGCAGTGATCAGAGTTTATCGCACTGTGTTTCCAGAATGTTCGCCCTCTCAGCAGCTAAAGGTAGAGCTCATCACCTGATCGCGTGTTTTTCTGCGGATGCTGCAACTGTTTTTGCACTCACCGTGTTGTTCTTGTGCACCATTTTATCCAGCTTTTTGGCGATGCGCTCCACCTCCTGGCTTTTGGCCATTTTTGAGCAGATTTCTCTCCGTCAGTACGTCCTCCTCTGCTGCGGAGAAAACCCCCGTTTATGTAAGAACAACTCTCCCAGTCTCTCTCTCTATTTGCTCCACTTTACGCAGTCTGTCTGTCTCCTTCTCCCCCAGCTGCTGCCTCCCTCTCGTTTGTTGTTGTGTGTCGCTGTGGGACGCTGGGAGTTGTAGTTTTCTTTTTGCTAATTCGGCCTGGTGTAGCGTGAACAAAACTTTTTTTTTTTTAAAGAGACTCGGAAAAAGGGGACTTTGTGAACGTGCATCTGATTTGTCAAAGTGGGCCCTCAATTAATCATTACAGCCGATGACGGGACATATATAGACGGTTTATTTTAGGCTATTTGTTGGTCGGAATTTGGGTAGGAATTAATGATGGTTGTTGCATCATGAGCCATAGACTTACCTGTAGATTCACAATATCATTATCAATGCAACGTTTTCCTAATGTATGCATGCCACCGTGTGTTGGCCATTATTGAACTCATTCTAGAAAGACTCGGCCACAACAAACCAAAGGCCAACAAACAAATTACAACACTGACTTCACACAATACATATTATTTTAGGAAACCATCTGGAATGCTTGCGCTGCTCGCAGTAATTAAAACAAAAGATATCGCGGGTGACGGGAATCAGTGTCACGTGACAGAAAACGAGAAACATTACACCTACATAACTCTCCCATTTGGGGGTGTGGTGGTGTTGCTGCAGCAGCCTCAGCATCTCTCCTTTCTGGTGTCTGTGTGGACTCTCCTCAGGACCCGCTGAGGCGCGTCTGCATGATTCACTCATAAAAGAGATAAATGAAAACTTTTCCTCAACGTTCACAATGCATTTACACACATTTGCACGCACAGTAATTGTTAATCAGTCAAACTCTTTCGTTTGTGCTGTTGTGAATTCATTTTGGGAGGTTTAGGGATACAGTGGAACATGTGCGGGGAAGGAGAACATGTAGAAAATATTCCTCCGATATAAATGGTAATAATAAAGCATAGAAGTAACGGCTCAATCATAATGAAATGTACCATACTCGAGAAGCATGATACAAACAAACAAAAGCAAGTGAATCAGAGCAGATGAGTTTGTGGTAAAGTAGTACTCTGCTCTATTTACTTATTTGAACATATATTTTCTTTTTGACATTTTGATTTTTACTTTCATCCATTACATTATTTTATTTTGACTTTGTCACAGTTTTTTATTGTTGGAATAACAAAGTTTTAGACCATGAACTTTTTTTTAATACAGAATTCACACATATCAGGCTTTGTAAAGCACAGCCTAACTATACATCTATTTGCAGTAATGAAGGACTCTGCCTTATAACATAAAGCTGGATGTGATTTCAGAGCAGTTTAAGCAATAACTGTATGATGTTTTGTTTCTGATAAAGGTGTAATACGCGCCCGGTTGGAAAATGCACACAAAGCCAGCTGTTGAGAAATTACTGGAAACTTTTTTTAACTCACCATTTCAATTGCTCTGGAGGGAGATTCCTCTTTTAATAAACACTGAAAGACCATTACTATCAACCTAATTAACAGCCTGAATGTACTTACTGTGTCCTTCCTCTAGATAGCAGTGTTAAGTTATTTTGTACTGTGTGTTCAGTGTAAAAACGTTCTGTGTGATTCTCGAACAGACCAAATTCTGTAAACTCAACATTACTTGGAAACTATTTGACTTGGCTTCTCAAAGGTGATTTAACTGCTGTATCAGTAAGTTAGTCACTATAAGAGTCTTTTGTCCTGTGTGATTATGTAATGAATAAGCCATCATGTGATCCTACGTCTAGGTCTAGTGAATGAAGGCTTGACTTTATCACTGAATATTTGCAATGGACCCAAGTGTGCAGTTTTCCTCTATTTGATTTGGTTGGCCTTCCTTCACCCTAGAACTGTACAAATATTATGTTATTATAATCTTCATTTATTGAGCACTTTTCAAACCCAAGATTAAAAAGTGATTCACACAAGGAAGCAACAATTAAAAACCTAATGCGACATCAGATCTCAGTGATTTGTTTTTTTAAATAACAGATACAAAATCAATGTAAGTGATGTAAAACAAATCAAGAAACTGTCAGAGCATATCTATGATTTAGAGATTTCCTCCATACGGCACATGGCGACGACTGAGCCGGCGGCTCACAGCAAACCGGGTTAACAGTGCAAACAAAGGCAACAGTGCTGATTAAGGTTGAAAATGTTGGTACTGTCCCGAAAACCTGAATCCTGTCCTGTTTGTTTGTTTATTTAAAATTAGACCTAATAAAACATTATGACACATCATGTTGTTGTTGCCCTCAAACACTGTTATGTAGCCTAAATAAATTACGGCTGTTGTAGTTGTTTTTTTGCCGTGTACAGAAATGCCGTGAATTGATAAACAACTAAGCGTAGTGGCGAGGCATAGCGGAGACGTTGTTGAATAAAAACATTTACTGAGGGAAATGAAACCTTCCATCGCTGACATGGTGAACATCCAGCCAACGAGTCGAAAGGGAAATTCCCTAGATCTTTGCTGCCTCATGAAATCCAAACAAAGCATTTTGTAAAGTCTACAGTTAAGAATACTAATTGGCCTATTGTGTACTACTGTCTGTGCTGAGAGCTAACAGTGTTTACTTGAAGGGGAACCTGGAGGGTGGGCGCTATGCTTCTGTGACAACGCAGTCTGTCGGAACAGAGTCGTCAGCTGTAACCGCTGTGTGAGCGCAGTGCGGAACGGGGGGTCATGAGCTAGCCAGTCGGGCGCGCTGACGTGCATTAACATGCACTAAAAGGTATGCGCGGCCGGCCCGGCTCTTTTTAAACAAAGCACAGAGAAACACGGATTTCAACACACAGAGGGAGAGCAACTTCATTCTCTGCTCAGGTAGACATTACTCCATTACATCTTTGCAGAGCAAATAGCTGTTTGCTGCTATGTCGATGCACTGAATGTAGAATAGAGAACCTTTAACAAAATGTAAGTAAAATGAGGATAAACCTAAAAGGTGCATCAAGGTAGACAGAACATTTAATTGTATATGAATATACAATAGAAATGTCCCCTATTTGTCATGTAATGTAGATTCTGGATTGTATTACATGACAAATGTTAGGTTCTGGAACAAATTACTCTCTCAACAAAGTTTCTCAACAGTGCCTGCCAGCTAGATCTCAACAGATAGCGGTCCCGTCTCTCGCTCATTCTTTTAATTAAAACAGGCTCTCTGCTCTACATTCCAGACGAGTAGATAATTCTTGGAGAAACCTTTTTTATTTATTTATTTTCATGTAAATTCCTGCTGCTTGATGTTTGCAGCCAAGAACCTCCTCCAGCTGAGGAGCTGCAGAGCAGCGCTGCCAGTCTGAGTGTGTGTGTGTGTGTGTGTGTGTGTGTGTTTGCTACAGAGGACCTGAAGAGCTCGGATGTCTGCAGCAAGGCAGAAAAAGATGCTGATCCAAGAGCTGATTGAAAGGAAACAAAAGGGGCTTCTTCATCCTCCTCTCTTTTCTCCTTCTTCTACCAATCCTCTGTCCATCTTCAATGATCTTCTCTTCCTTTCCTCTTCTCCTCTCCTCACCTCTTATGTTCTCTCCTTATATCACCGCTCTATTTCTTTTCCATCTTAGTTTTCTCTGCTTCTTTTTTACTGTCGTCAGCCCTTCTTCTTGTCATTTTTCCTGTCCATCCAGTATATTGTCTATACTCCTTCCTCTACCGCTTTCCCCTCCCACCTTACAGACCCTCAGAATTCCAATGAAGTTTGTTCATCAAGGATTTGATTTCCTGGAGAGTAAATACATAATTGCGGGGATCAGAATCCAGGAAGGCAGTCAGTGAGGTCATACGTGGTAATGAGGAGAAACGTAGCTCACAAAAATGTGAACAAATATATAACACTTTCTTGGCATCTGGGACTTCACCATCATTTACTTAGAAAAGAATTGATAGGCAGGTTCCTGGGGAAAAAAGATAAAAACGTGAAACATTCAGTTAAAGAAACAATCGGGTAATATGCAAACCCAGTTCATTTTTGTCAAGAATGTTGATTTAGTACACAAGTTTAAAATTGTGTTGTGTCACAAACAAATACCATATGCTGTTTTTCTACAGGGCCAGGTACAGTATAGGTAAACTCATGAACAACTTAAAATGTAATTAATTCAGGTTAAATCGAGGCCATATGGCTTATCTATAATATCTTGACATTGTCTCATGTCGCAATATATGATACATCTCAATATTTTCAGACTTTCTCTAAAATTACTGTTTGATTTAACTCTTTGATGCATATGATCATACCTGCATGAACATTCTAGCAAACTATGAGCACTCTAAGGGGTGGACTGTCAGATTGGTCTTGCTAATGTATTCCTTATTATTCATTTTGACTTATTATTCACACAATTGAAATCACATTTTTCATTAAATATGTATTAATTTAGTTTCATTTATGTATTTAATTATTGACAGACCCACTGACACTCTTACTGTAATGCCTAGTATATAAACATACCGCAAAAATACGTGGGTGCAAGTCTGTTCCTCTGCACTTTTCCCTGCCCCACTGCTTCCGTCCCCTGGACTCAAAACTACCGCTGTGGGTCTATGGATTCTTTTGCAGCTGTTCGTTCTACATGGAGTAGATCTATGTCCAGCAAGTGCTTGTTCTGAGTGTATGAGATCAGTGAAACCTGCCATCAGCGGCTGAATTCAGGAAGTGCCCTCTTCTAGTGATCTATGGACTCATTCAAAGTCACCTCTGACGCCAGGAAGTGTGGGACTTTGGAGTCTCAGTTATTGACCATCTGAAGCAGGAAGTTCCCACTCCTTGATCTGTAGCTGTTCATTTTGACCCTCGGCACCAGGAAGTGTCCTTTCTACTTACACTGGATCTATGGAGTGACTGCTAGTTATGACCTCACACAGGAAGTGGTCTCTCTGTTGGATGGATGGAGCCATTCTTATTTCCTTCAGAGACCAGGCCAAGTATTGTGTGGAGTTGGCTCCTTCTTCCTCTCTGATGGTAAATGAGTCTGCTGAATTGCCTGTTTTTTAAAATCATTTTAGATGTGAGTAACATGCCTTTTCAGATTTGGTAATTGTAGATCCAACTATAGGCGTAACTGGATATCCAGAGATTTGCTGGGAAGTTAGAGGATGTCCGTTTTTTGAAAAATGAAGCTGCCATCAGAAAGTCCAATGGTTTAATCAGGACAAAATGGGACCGGATTAGAGAGAAGTTTACCACCATCAGCAATTACTGTAACACTTATTAGTCTGACATGTAGAGAATAGAGTCTTCTCTGCCAACAGGATGTGATGTAGAAAAAGTGAGAACAAGGCGCCGGCTGATTGTTGTGGATCTGTAGCTGAAATTATATAATAAACATTTGATCTTATGTGGCTGTACACTGCACTTTAACAGAAGTGGTTAAACAGACGTATATTTGCCAAATTAACCACTTGGTCCTTGTTTGTAAAGTTTTTTTTTTTTCTTTTCTTGTGAAAGTATAAAAAATAACGTTTGAAAACCCTTCCAATAAAGCATAAACCTTTTCTGTGTCTGTTTTGAGTTTTGCGTTTTCTTCGTTGCGTTCATAATCAGACTTTTACAAGCGACACAACAGTGAAATTTATACTTTATCAGAAGTTTTTTGGTTGCGTAAAGCACAGTGCAAAAATACTGCATTGCATTCTGGTCAATTGAGAGTGAAGAGCTGTTGTTTTTCATGACTCAGTGATTTTACTGTTTATCTTTGATGGTTTATTAAGCTTCAAAGAAACAAACAGGGAGAGGAAACACAGAATGGACCAATCAATCTGCATCATGAAACACTGCCTGACACCTGAACTGCATGAGCTCACAGTATAACTAAAATATGGACTTCATTTTTCATTAACTTCATCAACTTTGGAGTTCTTCTACAGCTTAGTTCAGTATTCGTTGTCTTTTTTCGGTCTCTAATCCTGCATGTATTTTCTGCCAGAAAATACTTCTCTGTGATTAAGCATTGGATAAACACACCACAGCTATCTTTTGTTGCATGTTTATCCCTTAATGTATCTAATGTTAACATTTTACCTTCTCTGTGTGTGTGAATGTTTATATGTGCAAGTGTGTGTATGTGTTTGTTTGTTTCCCGGCCAGTGGCCAACATTCCAGCCAGGCGTCCACACCAGGAGACAGGAAGCCAGGAACAAGGTGATGAAGTCATCATCCCCGGATGGAGCTTTAGGCTGTCGGTCCCGTGTGGCACAGGTTGGGCACACATCCAGTCATTCTCCGCCCTGCAGGGGCGCCAACATGTGGCGGGCCAGGGAACGAGATTCAGCTTGAGAGGAGGTGGGGAATTAACAATTAATGTGAGTCCATCTAATAAAGGCAATAAGGCCAAAAAAAGATTACTACTCCTCACACTTCATAATCAATATTGTGTCAACCTTTTTTCAAATACTCAAAAGTACATTTGCATTTTGGTACTTCTCTTCGGTGGTAGAATACATTTTCAGATCCTTTACTTAAACAAAAGTACCAATAGCAAAATGTAAACACACTCCATGACATGTAAAAGTCCAGCATTAATAATTATTCTGAGATAAGTAAAGTACAGAAGGATTATCAGCAAAATGTACTCAAAGGTCAAATTTGCCTCGTCAAGCACGTCAATATATTTCTTCAAACTGTTGTATTGGTCATGCTTACTTCACACACAATACAAATATTACGCTAAAAAAGTTTCCGGAGCTTTCGCACCTCAATCAAAGGCATAAACGGTTGTGCAGAACGGGTTGAGTTGCTTTTTTTGTTTTTACAAGGATTATAAAACAACAACATGGAGGCTCCAGAGTCCACACCTAGAAGGTAAACTTCATTACTCCTTTCAACTTTGACAACGGCAACGCAGGTCAGATCCACTCCTCCCGTTTTGGGACAATAAAGTTTTCAGGCGAATATTTCACATTTCCGTGTCGTTTACTTGCCACCCCCCGGGTGTGTAGAGGCCCTCTACAATCAGAATTCATATGTTGTCAGTTGAAAATGGTTTCTGATGTCGTGTCACTATTAACCCTTTAATGTTAGTTTGTAAAATGTGTGTCCATTCAGGTGGACACAACATGACATGTCTCTCAAATAGTCACAGCGACTGACTTTCAAATAATGAAACTCTCCCCCTTCTCTCGCGCTCTGCTTCCAATTTTCTTTTATTGTGAAATGATTTGTCCTGATGAATGAAGACAGAGCTTTGTACAGTGTTTGCGTGAGTGTGTGTGATTTCCTCTTGGCCAGGTCACAGCAGGACTGAAGTCCGCTGGTCTGCTGCTGGGCCGTGGATGTGTGTTTCGCCTGATGTGTGTGTGTGTGTGTGTGTGTGTTTTATGACTGTTTTATGGTGTGTGTGTGTGTGTGTGTGTTTGTGTGTGTGTGGGAAGGCATTGGCAGCCCCACTCCCACACACTTCCCTCTCCCACCCCCTACCCCTCATATACGTAGTGCACTCACACATACACACACACACACACACACACACACACACACACACACACACCTACACACACAGCTCATTATAACATACCCCATGCAGATACGTTTTTTGTCTTATTTTTGCGCATTTATTGTACTTTTAGTGTTTCAGCATTAATGTAGTTTGAATTCAAGACTATATAAGATCATGGGAAAGAAGACACCAACTGTTGGTGGATGAGGCCTCCTTCACTGCTCTATATTAACGTCACAATACTTCCTACTCTTGAAAATCATTTAGCATTGAAAAAAGACATTGGACGTGAATCCAGGCCTGCAAAATGGTCTAATATAGACGTTATTCTAAGGAGACTGAGTAGAATATTAGCAGGAAGGACTCTGTGGTATCAGCCTTGTTATTTCAAAAAGGGAAACCGGTGATGTAAACGGTATTACAAATAAACACATTTTTAAAAAACTGCATACAATGAGTAAATACGTTTGTTCGTAAAATGTCAGAAGATAGACATGTATTTATTTATTGCCCTTTTTAGTTTTGTCGTCACTCTTGTTGCGCATGTGTCTTCATGTGTCTTGTATTGTTTTACCGTGTGTGTGTGTGTGTGTGTGTGTGTGTGTGTGTTTGTGGTTGCTCCTCTGGGATTAAAGACAGAAGAATAGCAGCAGCTCTGCAGTGGTGTGAAACTGAGAAAGTGTTTGCTCCCTGCTTCATCTTCCTGTCCCTCTGTCCCCCACACATCCACCCCATTTCCTCTCAATAGGACACATGGGAGTTTAAAATGTCTGCACATCTGTCAGTCAGTCGGTCTGTCTGTTTGTTTGTTTGTCAAAGAGAGGATCAGCATTTTGGGAAAAACTCCCATTCCTTCTCTGCTAGGAGTTAGATGAGAGTATAGATACCACTCTAAGGGGCAAATTCACTAAAGGATCATGCCGCTTTTGGGCTGCTAAACCTGCTCAAATAAGACAAAAAAGAAATCATGTAATTCCTCAACGTAGTGTGAAATGGTCCCTTACTGCACTGCCAAGCAAATAGTGTCCCGTGTGGCACAGGAGTTTTGAGGAGTGCCACTGCACCTCGTCGGTCAGGACCTTTAGCTCGTGGTCTGAACATTTATTTTTCTCTCTTTATTGTTCTACCGATCTTGGCGCAAAGGCAACATACTTTGCCACATGGATAATTGCAATCAGATGCAAAAAAAGGGCAAATTGCACTCCGCTGAAAAACTTTGTGGCTGTGTTTGCGCTGTAATATGAATGGCGCAATATCCTTTTTGAATCTGACCTTGAGACAGAGCAGATAGCGGTTGCAAGTGATGCGCAGTTCTTGGTGCATCACAGTGCTATTGTCACCGCAAGGGTCCCAAGCAACCAGCAGACACTGATAACTCCTGGTAAAACCACAAGCATGCATTTTACACTTGTTTTTGTCTGTGTGTATTACAGTAAACAGATCCATGTTAAGTAGTGAGCAGTAGTTGTGCTGGTAGGCAGGTTTTTATTACCTTTGTACAGAGCAAGGCTAGCAATTTCCCATTGTTTCCAGACTTTATGCTGAGCTAAGCTTAATGTCACCAGCTTCATATTCAGCAGACAGACATGAAAGTGGTATTAATCTTCTCAACTCTCAACAAAACAGGGAATTTGTTAAATTATTCTGGAGTTGTTTTTAATAGAGCGGTCCACAATAGAGGAAGCTATCAATTTAGTAAATGGAAAACTACCATTCACTTATACTTGTTTTGTTTTTATCTCATGGCTGTGTCCACTGGCATTGTAACATTGTACTCACCAAAGTAAAAGACCCTTTTCATGGCAGATATTTTGACTTGTCAAAGCTGGAAAAGCATAGATGTAAATTAATAACATTGACAATGGCTTCGTTCCATTAAGTATTCCAGTTAGTGATGGATACAAAACTAAAAAACCCAACAACAAAAATGTAAAACATCTCAGCACTATTGCTGTTTCCAAGGTCAATAGTGAACTTTCAATCCCTAAACCCAAATTCTATTCAACATAGTTTTGCTTTCAATGCTGTTGTACACTTCTTCTATGGTCAAATTAAACTTACAATGCAACAGGTTGACATCCAGCAGGTCAATGAGTGTCTTTCCATCAACACAGTCATGAAGTAACGGGCTTTGTCCTGCTTTCAGCATGCCTGCCCTCATTATTCTGTGTGTGCGTGTGTGTGCGTGTGTGCATGCAAAGTTGGATATAGGTCAGACCGGGGTGTATGCATGGCTTTGTGTCTGTGTGTGTGTGTGTGTGTGTGTGTGTGTGTGTGTGTGTGTGTGTGTGTGTGTGTGTGTGTGTGTGATTTTGAGCGTTGAAAAGGCGCACTAATCTTTATCCATGTAACAAGTGAAAACAATGAACACACACACACACACACACACACACACACACACCCTGTCCACCCTCCTGCTGCTCTCAGCATCTCCCCACTATGGCAGCAGCACAATTCCCAGAAGCTGCCCTCCATCCAGAACACACACACACACACACACACACAGACACACACAGACACACACAGACACACACCAGATTCCTATCTGTTGTGTGTGTATGAGTGAGTGCAGCACGTTTTACACGTGTGTCGGCGTGTTTAAATTGTGTATGAACTAAGTGCAGCAGGACAATGGTGGGACGCAGTGGTTGTGTCATGGCTGTGTGTGGACAATGTTGACGACCACACACACACACACACACACACACACACACACACACACACACACACACACACACACACACACACACACACACACACACACACACACCAACACACACACAGAGGGGATGTATGTTTGTTTTTTCTGTAAACCTGTGTCTTTTGTTTGTCCCTCTGTTTGTTTTCATCTGCACACAGAATGCACCGTCAGCTGATTTTTGACTGTTTGTTTGTGTGTGTGTGCTGATGAGCATGTGACCTTGTATAATATATGCATGTGTGTGTATGGGATGACTAATAACTTTTGTTGTTTTGCAGCCCCTGAGTAATGCCTGGGGCCTGTGCTGCGAAGCGAGTTTCACATACCCAGGGTATCTTTTGGTTACCTGTCTTAATTCTTCCTCAGCGGTCCTGCGACAGTGGTTATCAACTTGGTAAGTCAACCCAGGGTTTCACAATCTGGCTATGAGTGTGTTCACATAAAAGGGGCGGTGTTTGCAGCTTATGACCAATCACAAACATGGACAAGTCTACTATCAGTAGAGCGGCATATTTTACAAACAAAGAGCAAAGACATGAGACAAATAGGAAGAAGTGAATCACATATATAACTGTCCCATATAGAGCACGAGTAGATCTGACTTTAATTATATTTGTGTCATCCGTTAAGTTAATGTGTTGCTGTGGACTGTAAGGCATGAATCCGACGTGTCGCACTGCAACATACGGCTCAAGAAGCTGAAACAAATAGTAATATATGACAAGAGAACATGTATTCATTTTGTGTCGTTGTGGTTATGTAAATGTGATTCATGGTACTGTAAGATTGCTGCTACAACGCCTTGTTACATACAGGTGCGTTTTGCATGCAGTAGACCTAACAGGTTTTTTTACCATAGTGAAATTTCAGGTTGTTAAGGCTGATTGAAGCAAAATACTTTGTTCGATTAAACTATGTTTTGAATTCTGGAAAATATGATATGTATCTTCTTTCAATACATTTTGGACTTTTGGACTCCACCGCTCTGAAGTAATCGGAAAACACTCCTATACGCAGCCACCACTATAATCTAATCCTACAACTAGTATAAATATTATAGTAGCATAATCTTTATCAAATTTGAATGTCATCATTATATATGCAGTTTTTAAATATATATATATTTTCTTTTCTCCCAAGTCTGTTTCACACAAATATTGTCATACAAACTATATGAATACATCTGAATAGTTAACCCTCAAGTAACCTCGCTAACCCCAAATCCTGCTTCGTAGAACAGGCCTCAGGAGTCTTCATCTCAAGCTACAGCAACCTCCACAAAGATGCGTCTGTGTTAGAGGTCTGCACAGGTCCATTTGGTTCTGAGGAACCGAGACCCAACAAGGTCCCAATGATACTCTGTCTACACGTATACAGATATTTTTTTAAAGCAGATGTTTTCCTCTGTGTTTTGGCCTCTCGTCCACACGCAAATAACTGGTTACTTTATCTGTGTGGACATGTTAAACGGATTGTTTGGGAAACAAATTATGTCATCTCTCCAATTCAAGCATGCCCGTTGTTGCTTTGTGTAATAAGTAAGCGCCAGAAACGGTAATGAAGATGGCGGACTACCGGAATGTTTATGTTTTGTTGGCACATCTTGTTCTAATGACCATTTTACATTCAAACTTAACATTGCTCCAACATTTTACAGACGAACGGAGGTTTCTCATGCACCCAATGTTACTTGGTCCACTTCAGCTATTGCTTTACTATGGTTTACTATTTGTTAACACCGCCAAAGGAAAATAAGCTCACTGCGCATGCTCAGAATCTTCTTCTCTGGTATTTGACGTATCACTGACGTAGCTTTTATCGACACCTATACTGGCCCGGCGAGCGATTGGAGTTGTTGTCTGGACGGAGATATTCATATAAAATCGTGACAAAGTCGTGTGGACAGAATTGTATTTAAAAATGTAAAACAATATCTGTATACGTGTAGACAGGGCCTCGGTCTAATCAGGTCGGTTAGGATCCTGCACTGCATTCTCTGTGTGAGCTCTGATCATTTTTTTGAAAATCAGCAGCCTATGTAAAAGATCGATACTAATAAATGATAGGTGAATTCCCAAAACCAGCTAACTGTGCACGGTTTATACATTCACATGGAGAATTTCATGCAAGTTTTTGAACAACCCTATACACACACACACACACACACACACACACACACACACACACACACACACACACACACACACACACACATTCTCTCTGCAGTCAGTGATCCCCTCCCTCAGTCTTTAACATTTTCTGAATAGTTGCAGCGACCACAGAATACTTTCCCAACTTCTGTGGCCGACTAAACTGGAGGCTCTGAGTTTGCTCACTATCGCTCCTTCCTCTCATCCCTTCCTTCTTCTCTAAATCTGTCACTTATACATTTTTCTCTACATCTGTCCAAACTCCATTCCTCTTTCTTCCTTTCTATTTCTCTCCTTTGACATTTTTTTCACTCCAACATTTTCTTCTTCTTCTCATTCTCCCTTAAGTGCGTCTGTCCTTTTAGGAGTCTGTCTGTTGCTTAAAAGTACTCTGTTTCCATTCAGTCAGTATAAAATTGTTGTTGTAGAATTTGACTGATCTTTGCAAAACCAATAAGGGTTTGAAAGGCTAATTAATCCTTTACACGTGCTTGTTGTTGTGGTTACTGTGCTACATTCAATGTTTTGATCGCAAAATGGAGAAACACTGCTGTACATGAATAACGCTTCGTGTTGTGACGGCCCGTCTGCTTGGTTTGCCATGCTGCTGCTCTGTTTGATGCCTCCAGGGCTGCAGACCTGTTGGAGGTTAACCAGGTGAGCCTCATGCATATATAAGCCCAAGCAGCAGCCAGTCCTTTGGAAGAGCTTTCCCCTGCACACATCTGTGGTGGTGGTGCATTCATGTGTTGGTGGGAAGCGCTGACAGCTGAAATACGCAAGTCTGGTATCAAAAAAGCTTGCATTTACAAGCACAGACGTTTCCTGTCAGCATCGGAAAACAACATCAGAAAAGACTGTTACTGACTAAAAGAAAAACACGAAAAATAAATGCTGACGGGATTTGATGTCTGCAGCAAGCTTTGAGTCTCTACCAATAGATTTTTTTATAGAAATTAACTGAAACCACAAGCTGCCTGGAAAGGAGGAAATCAAAATATAAACTTACTGTACGCTTTGGAAATTGGTAGGCAGTATTTCAAAGTACACATCATTTCTATTAAATTAGGTAAAACATGCAAAGAACCACTATAATCCTTTCACGTCCTTTAAGGCAAACCTACCACACTGTGGAAACTATGGGACACACTTCACTGACTCACTTAATCCACCAAACATAACTGACCAATTAAATATAAAACAAAAAGTATCTGCCAATAAAAACGTGACTGGATGCATTCCTCCTGTCTCTCTGCTGTGTTCCAGCAGTGATGGGAAGCTCTGCTGAATTACAGCGTTTTTAAACCACACAGTAGTGTAGCACTGGCTCTGCCCCTCGCTCCCTCTCCTCCAGAATACCATCACACCATCCCACATCAAATCTAAATCATATCAGAGCGCCAGCAGCACTCAAAACAATTGAGCTGCAGCTAAGAGCACTGGGACATAATAGTTGATTGAGTCCAGAAAATAAGGCCTACAGATAGGAATAAGGTTACAGGGATTTAGGATCCTGATTGCCCTATAGTTTGTGAAAAAGGCTGGATTTCCACTTTACCAATCAGCATAAAAGATGAAAATGTTTTTCTTTAAATCCCTGAAACATTTTCTGCTCTCAGTGTCCATCGGAGCTACTGACTTAGAAATGAAATGTAGTAATGTGTTCAGTCAGATTCTTTCAAATAACACCAGAAAACCAGATACCAGTGTCAGCAATAACAATTATAATTGACCTCTGCTTGTTGGCCTCCTCTGCCTGCTTTAATCACATATAGTCTGTCCGGGTTTAAATGAGGATGTTTGTTTTTTTGCCTCAGAAACAATTAGAATGAACGTCATCATTATGCTTCACCTCTAAATCACTTTCTCTCCCCTGAACCACACTCAAAACAGCTGCAGCCTCTGGAAAGTGGTAAAACCGTACTTGGGTTTTAAATTATTGGCTTTACTGAAGAAATGAGTTTGAGCTGTTTTAACAAATGGCTGGGCCAACAGTGTTGGGTGGGACAGAGGGTCGGGGACATACAGACTTTCACAGTTAGTTTACTGGAAACCGATGTACCTCACTGTTTTGGATTAACAGGAAATGATACAAAGATGAGCGCGGTCGGTCATCAATCAGGAGTGATTTGTCTACCACCAGTTTAAAGTTAAAATGATCATCCTCGTTATCCCACTTCACTTCGAAATCACTTTCTCTTTACAAACAACTGAGAACACTGGCCTAGAAAATGGATAGTATTTAGAATTTAAATTAGTGGTTTGTGATGTTTTCTTCACACACAGCTCAGGGCCACGCAGAGGAAACACTCATGCACACATGAACTTGTATTTGAGAAAAGACAGAGAGTCGCTGTTTATGCTGACCTGTTTTCAATAATGACGACGTAAGAGCAAAATGATAAACACATATTAAAAATACTAGAAAAACACATTCTCATTATCCCACTTTATAGCTAAATTATGGTCTGTCTGCTTCTAACACTCAGCTGAAGCAACGGCCTAGAAAACAGACGGTGGTAGAAGGTGTGAAGTGTTTCTTAGCAGAGAATCACAAATTGATAGCTATTAAGTATAAATACACCTATGAAATAGAGGTGAATTATTTATTTTTTTTTTATTACTGCTGTTTCCAAAATCAAGAATAAACTTTTAAACTCAACTTTTACAGTCAGTTCAGAATCCTGACAGAGTTTCAAGATCTACAGTTCTAAGTGAGCTCTCAACCTTCTGATGTAACAGAATGATATGATCAAAAGCTCCAGAAGAGCTTCTAAATGGACCCAAATGTGTTTTACTCGTAGTGTTTGGATTCTGACAACTGTAGAAACTGAGTCTGTTGGCATTCCAAAGAGCTGTATATTAAAAATATCTTTTGAAAAAACAAAACTTTTTTTAAGTCGTAAATACAAGAAAGAACTTACAAATCTATGTGAAAAAATGTAACATTTTCTGCAAACATAAAGTCAAAAATTTGAAAGAAAAACTTACATAAACGTACATAATCGTAGGGATGCCAGCCGCCGACTAAATTTCATTGTGCCCAAAGTTACATATCCATGTTTTCTTTCATAATGCTGACATCGGGATGCATTGTCCTTCATCCTCATGTTAGGCCTGTTGTATGATTTATTTTGCCAATAAGTTATCAGATCTAGTTCTAAAGATTACTGTTTTGGTGTCGTGAGGCAAAGGTCCTACATGTATGTGTTTTCTTTCATGTTCTTTCTGTAATATAATCAATACATTTTTTTTTATGTAACATTGGCATCAGTGTGTGCTAATGATATTGATCTTTTTTTACCTACAATGACCTAATACGCTGTCACATTGATCTATGTGCGATTGGTTAGGGAAAGACAGTAGTTGCTGTAACTAAACTATGGTTGGGGGATTTTTAGGGTTAGCAGGTCTATGTTACGTGATGAAAACCCCAAGATCCAGCATGTGAAGTGGCTCATGTCAAACCCTCAGGGACCTGTTTAGTGCGGTTGAACATAAATGAAAAGAAGAAAGAGCTTTTCCACTGATTTAAACGACAAATACACACCGTAGGTGAGATGACTGCTTGAAACCTTTTCTCTGTTTTTCAAAACAGCTGTAGCCCAGAGCTCCAGTTAACAAAATACACAGAGACTGAACACTGTCTTTAGCTGGATTTTAAATTAGTGCCTATATGGGATGGAGGTGGTGTTGTTTTAGTGCTGAGCAGACAAAAGGCGTAACATGGAGGGGAGTACTGTTTTTTTCTTTTTTTCATCATCATAGATACTTGGCTCTGCTTTAATTAATGATCATGGTAAACCACTAACGACTAGAACAAACATTATAATTATGTCACTTCACAGTTAAATCATTTTCTGTTCTCCCAACTACACTCAAAACAACTGCAGCCCAGAGCACTGGCTAACTAAGTGGATAGTGGTAGAGTAGATGGTACTTAAATTTTAAATTAGTGGCTTTGCTCTAGGACTGAGGTTGTGTTTGTGTTTGAGCACTTTGCAGGACTCTAGCTCCAGTTTCTGTAAACCTGTTGTTGCTCCACAGTTGTTGGGGGGGGGGGGGGGTTTCCACGAGCAATGTTTAAGCCAGACAAAGACAATTCTGGTTGAATTGTTCAACCCAGTCACCAGAAAGAAATGATGGCATTGTACGTTTCTGCAATGCACAGGATACATTGAACGTCTGCATTTCTGAACCCAATATTTGTTTCATGAATACGTTTCAGCTTTGTCTCACGCTTGCAGAAACATGTAATGTAACGTAAGTGTAAAGTCAACGTTTACTTCGCGTTTGGCTCATTGTACTATGCCCCTTGCTCTTGACATATCCGTGGTTTGTAGAAACTTATATATTTAGCTGCAATAAGAGTACATTTAATACAATTCAAATGTTCCATATTAACTTAAGAAAATCCAGTTTGGTGAGCTTTTGTCAATGATGTTGGTTTCAGCATCTAACTGTTAAGAGTCACCACCCTTGAGTCTAAGGCCCATGGTGCTCTAGAGGAAAACAGTGGATTGTCATCTAACCATGATGGGGTTCAAATACCCCTGGGTCTTGTTCGGTAGTCTGAAATGACTTCTTCCATCATCCTCCAAACCAGCAGTTCAGTGTGAAGTCATAATATGAGCCTATAGGATCTGTAAAGAGAGTGGGGATCCAAATGTGATTGGTTTCCTTTATTTATATCTTGGAGAAAGATAAATGCTGCTCAGTGTCTCTTCTCCCTTCCTTGACACACTATCTCACAGACTCCAATAATAAGTCAGCCTTGAATGCTATACCCACTAATCTAAATCTAAACACTGCGTTGCCCTTCACTCGTCTGGCTGTGTTGTTCTCAGTGCGGTTAACTGGAGGCTGATTTAGCTTAGCAGAGGCCAACCTTTCTTCTCAGGACACGCAGTCATTAAAACAGTTCTTCACTCCAGCAGAGTACAGATGTCGGAGATGAAGAAAAGTGTTGCTTAGCAGGTAGAACGTTTCAATTAAGCAGGCCAGGTATGTTCAATATATGGTAGTGTTCTGTGATGGCAGAAATAGGTCACTGGTTACATGGAGTGGCTAGGTTAGTTCAGAGTTCATGCTGTCTATTTGTTTTGACATATCTTATTCGAGACAAAAAGATGGACAAACAGACTGACCAAACGAGTTTGAGAAGCCTCAAAGCCTAGAAAAGTACTCTTCTATATTATATAATGACAACCGCATGCTAATGTCTTTAATATTGAGAATGCTTTTGAGTTTATAAAACATTTTCTTTTATCCATAATCCATGATTAATCTCTAATCCAAATTATTATGTCAACTCAACATGATGTCAGAGTATATACTCTGACATCATAAAACCGCAGAAATAATTGATTGCATGTCTTCTGTTTCTTTGTGAGGGACTGGCAGTGAGAACCTATTTTAAATTGGAGAAACTATGAGACACACAGTCCAGTCACAGCTTTGAACCCAGGTCAGATCGTGTTCATATCTTTCCTAAACTCTACATTTATTTGTCTGATTGTGTTTCTTCTTTTGTATTGGTTAAGTTTGGTATCAAGATCAAATTCCATGCAGTTTTTGGGCCACATCCTCTTCCTTTAAAAACCTTCAGGCCACCATCGGCCCCATCCCAATCCTTATCGTCCCCCCTCCTCCCCTTTGAACCAGGGCCAGTGTTTCAGTGTGTCTGAGGCTGATAGCATTGACTTCAGGAATCACTCCATCTCATTCAGCAGTTCCCACAAGTTCACCACAAAAGAAAAAGAAAAAAAAACACACACTTTACACACACCACAAAAGAACAAATTAGACTTCACCAGCACACCACATAAAAAAAACCTTTATCTCCCACCAAACTCCTCTTGCTGTGCCAAACAATCCATAGTCCCACTTGTTTCACCCCCTCCCTCCTTTAGTTTTGTTCTTGTGTACATTGTAGTCTTGCTTTCCCTCCTTCTCTTGTTAAGAAATACATGTTTGATGGGCAGAAGATATTCGGGTTGCTGCCGGAAATGAACAAGATTCAGAAAAATGTGGGGAGTTTACAGAAAGTCGTTGTTTGCATGGTAAAAAGGAGAAACATGTTGGAAATAAGATAAGTGGAAACGTACAGACTAAACAGGCCCAGAGTCTGTTTGTGAAACAAAGGGCGAATGCGTGATATATTGCACGGACTCACTGCTTCTGTTTGAATGTGTACGTGTGAAAGTAATACTGAACATTCTTGATCTACAAGCTGAACGTTTCTTAACAGGACATCTTTATATTGAGCCGTTAATCAGGTGAAACTTACAATATGGTTTACGCATTTATGAGAATTTTATTGAACATTCTAACACTGACTTCTTTTTTTTAATAAAATATCATACAGAATAATAATAATAATAATGATAATCTTTCTTTGCAAGGTGTCTTGCAGGATGAATAAGGGACTAACTCATGGTTTAAGGGGATTCTTGAAGCTTTTAATAATAATCATAAACTTTATAACGTTCCACTTAATCAAACTCAGAGTTTACAAAGTGCTAAAGTGCTTTGCTCAAATCCAAAGCAGCAGTTAACAACTCCCACTCTGGAAAAAAAACGACTGAGATTCAAATTGGCAGCCTTTCGGTTTTCTCTTCATGCTTTAAAGCTGAAGCTGAAGATGAAGATGACACACACAACAATCTTCAAAACACAAAACAGAGAACTGGGCCCTATTCCTCGTACGTCGCTCAACTAAGTCGATCAAATGTCCAATGATCCAGCTTGAATTAGCGAGATGATTGAAGGCAGGCTATCTCGGTTCCTCAAAGGCTGATCAGCGCTCAAACAGTCTCGCTAAGTCGAGCAAGACCTCAGTCATCAGGATAATTGGGCGTGCCCGTTTTACGTCAAAGGGAGTAAGCATCGATCACCGAAACCATGATTTTCTAACAGTACAATAGCGAATAAAGTAAAAGAAAGAGCGTCTTTTTTCTCCGCTGGCGAGCAGGAGATGATCATGAACGCATATGAGGAAGTCAAGACCATAATCATGGCTAAATCTAACACCGCCATCCCTTCCGTTGGTACGGCTTGCTTACGAAAATTACGTCACAAACCATGGCCGTTTTTGGTATCCCAGCATGCACAAAATCCTCATCTTTGCAAAGAAAACATCGATTTTCTTTTATTTTTTATGGATTTTTCACAAAAGGAGCCCAAACAAACACTGTCCACAGTCGCCATGACCGCTGCAAGTCAGGTCTTGCAGCATTTCGACGGCAAAAGATACATTACAGACCCGAATGTACTAGTGAATGTACTAGCGGATGTTACCATGGAGCTAGCGGCTTCAGAAAAGGCTAGTACTTATAGTAGAAACCTAATACTACTTTTTCATAAGCTGTCAACCAACGTGTTCATAGGTTTCACTTTTCACGTGCGTTTTTTTTCTGATGAATCTTTTCATGGACAGAGGATATATGTACTGTATGCGCTTATGTATCATACTATACATGTGTCTATACATGTATGTGTAGATTACCATATAGAACTAGGAGTTTGAATATGTGTGTGTGAATCTGTGTATGGGCGGATCAGTATGTATATTATTCATAATCAGACATTCAATCAATTGAAGCAGTGAAAAGAAATTGTGTGATTCTCTCTATTCTTATCATGAGTACAATAATGATATGCTATGGTGTACTAATAACACTGTCATATAATTATGAGTGCTTTCAAGCCCCATGTAGTTTAACCAGCCATCAAGAGGACATGGGAACAAGTAAAAACTAAGCACACAAACATGATTCAGAATGGTGAGTCCATACAATATGTGCCATGGTAATGTATTGAACACATCCATAAGTTTCTTAAGCACCAAATAAACTTTACGAACAGCACGGCATGCAGCGGCATCGCCGACACTGTACAATAATGTACCACTCGCAAAACAGCTCACGGCTATGATCCAGTCTGTGAGACGGTCAATGCTCGTGTGGTGTTCACAATGTATGACTCGAGAAGGTCTTGTTAATAAATGATTCCTTGTCTTCAGAATCGATAGCGCTCGTATAGGAAGTCATCGTGATGGGATAAGGGATCTTGGCGATCTCGGTCCGTGTACGTTTTAGTCATCTGTTTTACCGTTAAAATACGGACATTTCCGTATTTTCGTTTCATCGAATGAACGGTAAAACAGACGATCAAAACGTACACGGACCGATCTCGAAGAACTCTCTCCCTATAAAACGCTAATCTAACTAATATCGCTCCTTCATTAATGGGATGAGGAAGGGAGATGACATTTTTGCCGGGGGAGTGGTGAACTTATCCATCTTCCTTCAGCTTGAGCCTGCTCTGGAGCAGGTTCAAGCTTATTGATGTGTTGCCATGGTGATTGAGCTAAACCTGCTTCGAGGAACCGGAAAAGCCTGATATATCCGATCTCATCCTCAAACTTATCTCGCTAATTAGTTAGCGACGTACGAGGAATAGGGCCCTGATGTGGTTTCAAATGGAGTGATAAATAAACAACAAACATGCTGGGACATGCATCGATCAGAGAAACGTATTCTGTGATGAGAGTTGCCAGTTTGAATCCCGGGGCGCATACAAACTTGAGAACATTGAGAATGTTAAATGATGTTACTGCAACAGGAACTATGAATCAACAAAAAAATGTGAAAGTCAGCGCAAGTGGTGTAATCCCATCGCAAGGCGGTCTCAAGTTCATAAATATTTTAGGAACGCAAATCATCATCAATGCTACTCTTGTGTTGTTGGAACCCTTGGTAGATACCTTTTTGGTAGAGGACGATGTGTCTTCTGTTCGGTAAGTTCTGTGACCCAAACTGTCAAAATAATCTATTAATGTCTAGTACTGACACACGCAAAAAACTTAATCCACAAAGTTTTGGCAGCTGTAGACTGCTAATGTTTTCCAAAACCTAACCAAGTGGTTTTGCTGCTTAAACCTGCAGCTGTTTTGTTTGAATTCACAACGTGGGATGTGCAGTTTGAACCGTCTGAAGCATCAGAATGGTGATAACTGCTGATAATGCAGTAATACTGGTAATATTTGAAATGGGTACTAGTTTGTTTCAACCGTTTTTGATCAAAGACAAATTGAATCCATCTGCTGTCACGTTGCCTTTCGGTGTCCCCAGGTGTTTCTCTTGAAATAAATAAAATACATGTCTAGAAGGTGTGAATGTGAGTGTGAACGGTTGTCTGTCTAAATGCATAACACAGTTCTTTGTCTTTGTTTGCAGGTCAGCAAGACTCTGTCTCCACATCTTCTTTGAACGGACTGGCAGTCTAACACAGTCAAACCACTGGGACGCTTCACTGTGATAACTTGGGCCTCCCCCAGTGGTTATTAAAGAAAGAAGAGTGTTAATTATTTCTTCACACAGTCAGATTTTCCCAGACGGGCGCAGGGATCTGAATCTTTAACCTTTAAACTGTAATTAGGCATAGTGGCACAGTTTGACAGGGCTTCACTGAACTTCAGCTCATGTGGTTGGTGCGGTTGCTAAAGCAGGACAACTTTTCATGAAGTTGTTCTAATGTATAAGTAAAGCTCAGCAGAGGCTTGTAATTTGAAGCTGTTGGTGAGCTAACACTTCCTGTCTGTAAATGTCTCAGTCTCTTTGGTGGTACCAGCAGGCACCAAGTACCGGTATGTGAATCCATAATATTTCATTATAATACCAAACTGTAGGCTATGTTGAAAATGTCAGCAGCATAAACTATATATAACTTCACAATTTTACTGCTTCATATTTTTCCCTGTCACCACTGCATTTTTGGCGCCACATACACTTGTAATAAGGAGGAATGGTATGCAATGACGTTTGGTAGTGAAATATGCAACAATGCTCAACATTCTTTTCCCATAGAGAGTAATGGGAAAGGGTTGCAAGGGAGCTGAAGCAGTCCTTTAACTTTGTCATACTGGAAAATGTGTTAAAACTTCCAACTGGTCACCTCCTTCATTTCTTTATTATTTTTATCTTGTTTCACTCTCCTTTTTATTCTTCTTTAGTCATTCAGCATGTGAGCGGTGCTATGAGTATTCTATGGCACTTTTTTCATGAAAAATAAATTGTTACTTGAAACACACAGAATATATAGAGTTTATGATAAGAGAGAGAAAAGTATAACAGATGTAGTCATGTTGAAAGGACACTCTAACCCTTAGTGATGTAGTTATAATAATAATAATGTATCAATGTTCAATCAAGAAAAGAAAACTTGTTGCATTTGCAAAATAGGCTAAGGGTACAATAAAACACAATCATTTCACATCCAGACAGGACATTAAAATGAATTTACATACGAACACAATACACAATAGAAGATCTAGAAAGAGCACCAGGTAGTCAATGGTGAGGACTGAATATATGTTAAATACATAGTTATAAAATATTGTGTGCTGGGGTAGCAAGTAGACTTCAACAAGTAGCTGTCCTAAGATATTTAATGGCAACAAGTACAAACTATTTTCTATAGATGTGTACCTTTGCAGCTGGAGTTCCAATTCCAATCCAAACAATTCCATTACTTTTGATACATAAGACATATTCTACATTTGATGAATTTTGAGTCAAGATCTGAATGTATAAGGAGCAAGATTTTGTGATTTACAAACTGCTATTGCTGTAAAGAGTAAGTAGCAGTTTTAGATTCGACAATGTCTCAATACAGAAGTTCTTTATAACAGTGCACAGCTTTGTCTCCTTTCAAATGTGAAAAATCTGAATGACACATGAAACCCTGTCAGCACAACATTTAAACCCAGAACCTCCTATCTATAAGGTCACAACCCTAACCACCGAGTCACTGATCTACCTGTCACAAAAGATCACTCATATCCTGATCATGACATCAAATGGCCCACAGGTCACTTTCCCATGATGCATCTCCCCATTATCTCCCGACCTTTGCTGCTAGCTTTCTGTACGTGAGCACGTCTAATTCTGAGAAAAAATAATGGGGGGGGGATTCCTGATTATACTGAGACTTTGAAAAAGTCAAATTCCTTGTATGCATTCGCAACTTCGCATACATGGCCGATATAGCTGATTGTGATTGTGATTGATATGAAATAGAAGCACATTTATCTGATTTGGGTCGAGAGAGATATGGTGAGAGAAGATGAGTAGAGAGGAATGAAGTATGAAGAAGAGATTTAAGATCTGAAAACAAAAACAAAAGAGATAAAAACTAGAGATTTGAATACTTCTGTCAAGGAGGCAGTGTTGTGAGAATACTAGCGTGGGAGTCAGCAAAAGAAAGACGGAAAATGACAGGGGCGAGGAGGCAATAGAAAGACAACGGGACATAAGGGATGAGAGACAAAAACAAGTGTCCGACTTGAAAACAGAGGCGTCGTGTTCAGTAGGGAAAGGTCGTATATTGTCCTGCGGTGCTGCAGTGAATTAATTACAGGATAAGAAATGATAAGCTCTGCTGCAGGGCTATGAATAGACAGACAGAGAGACAGACATATAGCTGACAGTGCAGCCAGCTGCCGACTGTCTCTGGGTTCTTCACAGTTTGCCCAAAAAAAATGAATTAAATGAAGCAGCAATTCCTTACCCTTTGCTTTCACCTCCGACCACATCTATAATGTTAAAGTTAAGAAGGGCTGATTCAGCACTGCTATGTCTATCCAACCAGATTTCTGTTTAAAACATAAAAAGTTTAAGTTTAAGAGTAGTTATAAGATCTTTAGGTCCATAAGGCATAGGTCCAAAAAAATAAAGGTCAGTATCTGGTCACTGTAGCATGTTAATAGAGGATAGCGTTAAGGTAAAGCTACTCTCGGCGTCCAATTTTCAGTTTTTGTTACAGCTTTTCAATGTCTGAGGCTTTAAAATAAGCTGTGATTGTTTCGTACTGTTGCTGTGTCTCCAAGAGAGAAGAAAACAATTAAGTTGTGAATCAGCCTTTACAGCAGTTTGGAAAAAAATCTGTGTAGTTTTCACACTTTTGCTCACATTTATGAAATTATTCAATCAGAGTTTGGAGTGGCTTTCACCAACTCAGCATGTATATTATGTATAAACCTCCAGTTCAAGGGCAATTAGGAAAAAATGCTTCTTCTCAATCACGCCCATGCATTTTTGGATCATAAAACATCACACATAAACACATAAATGGCCATGCAGACATCTAACACAAGCAAAAACTGAGAAAAACAGACTTATTATCTCATTGAGCAGCATCTTTTGAATTGCACAGTGGGTTTTGAATGAGATCGTGAAACTCCTTTTGGAGCCCACTCGGCATGGCAAAGAAGTGGTAAAAAACAGCACCACAATTATCAAAAAATAGAACAGTATCGGCAGGGTGCACCATTGAAAATTGAGGAAAAAAACCCCCCAGAAATCTCAAAAATTAACTTTTTGTAGTTTAGTGTAGTTTTTTGCATGTTGTAGGTCATCCACTTTCAACCCCCCAAAAGAGAAACAACTCATAACTCAGTTAAGCCCGCCTAACAGGCATCATTTCTAAAGTCATGATATGTTGTATTGCATAACTGTTTTTAGCCATTCTAGTGGTGTGGCTTTAGGGATGGCAATGGCAATTCTGGTCCGTCTGTCAGTCCACCACTTTGGTCAAGACTCTAAGACATCACCAACCAAATGAGGCTAACATTTCTGTTTTTTAGTTAAATGTCTCAACAATTGTTGGATGGATTACCACAAAGTTGTATGCTCCCAAAATCATCTTCCCCTCAGGTTGAATTATCACTTTGGGGGCCAAAGGTCAAAATAAGTATTTTTCTCCAGTATTTGGGTTTATGACTAAAGACGTATGAGCAGTGGCGGCTGGTGGAAAATGTTCTTGGTAGGGCTGTGCCACATCCAATCAATTTCAGCAAACATCCCAGAATGATTTAATGCAAACAAATTAAGGTATCAAACACGCATTACTACTTTGCAGTTAAATATTTAACATTCATTCCAACACGAAAAAAAGCAGTAAATAACACTTTCACAAACACGTCAGGACATCTTATTTTAGTCACCCTCACAGGGAATTCAGTATAATATAATATATATAACATATAATAATATTCTGTATAATATAATAATATATATATATATATCATAT
>JAVDOI010000012.1:9982634-10029952 GCA_032191485.1 Leptoclinus maculatus
AGTTCACCACCAGAAATGTAGGAATATAATTTTATTCAGATTTAAGCTTCAAACCACAAAACACAAAAGTTGTCCAGTCCTGTTCCCTTTAAGTTAGAACCATCTCCAACCTGGAAAAAGTAATTCATGCATTCATCTTTTCAAGACTTGACTACTGTAACTCCTTCCTCTCTGGCATCAACCAAAAGTCACTCTCTCGCCTCCAACTAGTTCTGAACGCAGCAGCTCGGCTTCTCACTGGTTTTAACAGACGACATCACATCACCCCAATCCTGGCTTCTCTTAACTGGCATCCTGTTCGTTTTAGAATTGATTTTAAGATTTTACTGATCACTTCTAAAGCACGTCAGGGTCTGGCCCCAAAATACAGTATATAAGAAATGTTGACCCCTTATGAGCCAGCCTGCAGCCTTAGATCCTCAGGTGGGGCCCTTCTGGCTGTTCCAAAGTCGAGGCTGAAAACTAAAGGTGACCGTGCTTTTGCCATCAGGACCCCTCGGCTTTGGAATGACCTGCCTGAGGAGATGAGGTGTGCAGAATCAGTAATCTCTTTTAAATCACTTCTTAAAACCAATTGTTACAGACTGTCTTTTATGTGATGTTGGCGCTTTACTGTTTTATTTCATTATTGATATTATTATTATATAATATATATTATATTATTTTATTTTACAAAATTATTTTTACACCAAGAAAGAGTTTCATCATACAAGTCCCTCTAAATGTACTAATGGCATCAATCTTCACGTCCCACTGATGGAAAGGAAACAAATACGTTCATATAAGTATTCTTTTAAATGTCCACAATTGAATTGAGTGACTGCAGATGTACACAATTAACCGGTCCTTTATCCCATATTGTTGTATTTAGATTAATTTATTGCTGGTGTGATGCCTTATTTTATCATTTACAATTTTACAAATTATCTTTAGATTCAGTTGCAGTTTAGCATGTTTTAAGTTAAGTCTTTATATTTGCTTTTTTTTTTTTTAGATTGTTTTTATTGTCTTGTGTACACAGGGTGCCCATGCAGAAGAGAATAAAATACTCTATGGACCAGATGCACAACTCTTAAAACCAACTTACACTATTTTCATAGTATTTATGTAGCATTATGTATACAATAAGACAGTATAATACATACTAATCAAAGGGGCATACATTTCAAAAAGAAGCTGAGAGCAGAAGTTGAGACTCTCAGCTGCTCAACTATGAACTTAAATGTGTATTGTTTCAAGGCGTACAGATACAAACACCTCGATGCATTTACTATTCTTACAAACAATTACATAAAGATGCAGCAGATACACACACACCGTCACACACACACACACACACACCAACACACACACACACACACACACACACACACACACACACACACACACACACACACACAGGAGTGATAAGTAGGAGTAGTTCCTGGTTGGTGGAGCAGGAGGCTCTGAGACGCCGCAGCAGTCTCCCCTGGAGCTGGGCGTGGGGAGGAAAGTAAGTGTATACTGTGTGCGCGTGTGTGTGTGTGTGTGTGTGTGTGTGTGTGTGTGTGTGTGTGTGTGTGCAGGGGGTCATTACATTGTGGTGGAGGGAGGGGGTTGGGGGCATGTCCTTGGCAGACAGACCAACTCACCACATACAATATTCATCTTAAGAGGTTGTTTAGTTGAGGGAAGAGGTTGAAAATAACATACAACATTAAAGCAACTTTTTCCTCTCATATTCACTGAGTAGACAGTAGTTGTATCAGTTGCATCAGATTATTGCACCAAGATATAAAACATACATTGATAAAGTGCGACAACAACACAGTAAAATAAATTCAACAAGCTGTCAAAATCCAATAAACTTTTCACCATGCCCATATTTGTTTCATCATCTTCCCGGATTCATTTGCTCACATCTCAACACTGCTCTGTGGCTGCGATAACTGAAACACGATAAAGTTTGACATGAATCCTTCGAATTCTTAATCTAATATCAATATCAATTGTTTTTGGTGTTTTAAATATTGATAAATAAACTAATTGTTTCATTACTACATGCAACATGCCTATATTTCATGTTCTAAGTCACAGTGCAGTTCAGTATTGTATGCGAGCAACTGGCTGCTTGCTGCATCAATCAAATCTGGAACCTTAACTGCTGCAGCACAATATGCCCGAACCACCATCAGCTTCACCACCCAATCCCCGACCCAGCCCCCCTGACTGCCCCTCTTCTTCTTCTTCTTCTTCTTCTTCTTCTTCTTCTTCTTCTCTCTTTCTCTCTCAGTTAGTTGTTGTTAAACTCAGCCACAAATCGCTTTGGTTGGGACTGTGGTTGACTGTGTTACCACTGCTCTGCCCTCAAGTATATACATACACATACACACGCACACACACACACACACACACACACACACACACACACACACACACACACACACACACACACACACACACACACAATGCATACTATCTGTGTGCGTTTTCATGTTTTGTCTCTCATTTGTGTACAAATTTAATTATAAATGTGTTGTCTTGGTCTCATTTAGATGTGTGCGCTTGTTTCACACATGTGTGTATCTGTGCCAATGTGTATGCATGTGTGAGTGTGTCTGTGAATCCGTGTGTGTGTGTGTATATGTGTGCTATAGTTTGCATGCATGTGGGCCTTGAATAAGTGTGTGAGAAGCTTCATTCTCAGTTGGGCAGAAACAATGGAACCTCTATGATTACATCTCCCTGTTCAGGCGGACAGGGTGTGTGTGTGTGTGTGTGGGTGTGTGTGTGTGTGTATGTGTGTGTGTGTGTGAAGCTTCAGGGGGGAGAAAAGGGTGGCGGTCGTGGAGGAGGAAAGAGGGGGAGGCAACGCTTGGACCTGCCCCCCTCCCTTATTTGCTCTCCCACACACACTGGTCTCTTCCTCTTGTGCCCGCCTGGCGTCTCATTGGTTAAGTCCCCCGGCTATATATTTATGTGATTGGTCAGGGCGGAGTATATATATTCAGCATGGGTCGGTTAAATCTGGCCACAAGTTTCAAAACTTTCAAACAGGGAAGACAGACAAGCAGACAGTGAGTCGGATGGTCCACGTGACGGAGGAGAATCAAGCTTTGGACAAACCACTGCACCACACACTCCAAACAAGAACTGTTGTCTTTTGAGGGGAACAAAAAGGAGTGAAGAAAAGAGAGGCAGAATCATTGTGGATCACTTCCAGGGGGAATATCCTGCACCACAACGTGTTTGTTTTCTCTTCCGTTCTTGTATCCCGACTCCTCTCAGATCTCGATGCTTTGCTTTGGGATTTGTGCTCCAAATCAATCAAATTCCTCTCTTGATCTTTCTCGTTGTCATCTGAAACATTTTGAGCAACATTTTTTTTCCAGAACTTTGCTACACAAAAAACTGAGACAAACGTTTGCTCACTTCCACTTGGACTAAAGGTTGAACCCAAGCCCTGTTCTGGAATGAATTTAGCCGAGTCCAGCTTGTCTAGAGAGACTCTTTTGCATGCCAGCCGGATGACTCTTGGGGGCCACTGGGCGTCGGGGACCCCGAGCCCTGCTTCTGATTCTGAACTGGGCTTTGAGCAGAACATCTCCAGGGACTGCAGTTCTCCCGATGACCTTAGAAGCGGGAACATGAGGAGAACAGAACCGAGGCTCTCTCTGACACCAAGTTCAGGGGGACAGAGTCCGGACCTGACCCAGACGGGAGGTGTTTCGCCAGACACAGCTGATGGGAAGGCTGTGGGGGGAGAGCAGAGGATCCGCAGGCCTATGAACGCCTTCATGGTCTGGGCCAAAGATGAGAGGAAACGACTGGCCGTGCAGAACCCTGACCTGCACAACGCTGTGCTCAGCAAGATGCTAGGTAAGACAGGGGACAAAAACCCCAATCAGGGCAAAATAAAACTGTAACCGAACCTGTATGTACGTCATCAAAACTTTCCAGTGAAACCAGACTGGTCAAATCGAGTAGGGCCGGCAGCTTTTAAAACGTTCAATAGAGAGAATTCTGAGAATCACCTGACTATGATGAATTAATTTCTTGGCATTTATTTTACCTTTGTTGAGGTGTGAAATTTACCACATCAGGACGCAGTTTCCAAAAAGCATCTTGAAGCTAAGATGATCTTTGCCCCATTCTATGATCACAGTCTTAAGATGCTTTTGGGAAATTGGGCCCTGACCAGTTTAGATGCCTAAACTAACGTATCAAACTAAAGCTTTGACTTTCAGGTATGTAATTGCAAATCAATATTTGAGCAGTTTTTTTCTTTTCCCAGTATTTATAGCTCAGTGGGAAAAACCCCACCCCTCTGAGTCATTGTAGTCTCAATAGAGCTAATCGTACCAATATATAGAGCAACATTTCATTAAGATTCATGGTCAAAATGTCTCACTCACAAATATTTACATTTATATGATTACACAAAATTAATATTGCATTCTTCTTTTGACAAATCATCCATCGTTTAAATATGACTTAATAGTGATACATATTTGGTCCTATAATATTAAAATGTATATGTAGAGTATGATAGCAAATGTACGGTTTCATATGTTTAACTAGATCTTCACATTAGAGTGTAAAACTCAAACTCCTCCAGGATAAACCTGTTCGCCGCTGTCCATCATGTGCTCGTAGTGTATGTTCTCCTCCACTGAGGAAACTGCACATTTTTTTTGACCACTTTTTAACTGTGAGGATTTGATGAAAATAAAGGATTAAATCAAATGAATAAATACTTCACCCAAAATCTTTTCTTACAGGTAGTATAATTGAGAATGAATTCCAGAGGAGGCAGTCACATGGAGTCAGGGGTCAGGGCTTACAGTGCATTATTGATGTCGCCTTGACTTTTGCAATCTAAGTAACTTATTTTAATGCATTTTCATTTGTGTGCAAAGTGAGCAAAATAGATTTCCAATTTAAAAGGTGTTAATGCCATTGAACATTTTAAACATTATACTAAAATTCTTCATGTTGATGTCAGGAATAGCACAACAAATTACTAAGATTGCATGTAGCAGCTTTTACCGACTTGCTTTTCTCTTACTATAATTAGTAACATGCTCTTTTTTCATATTACCCTCCCTCAAATTCATACAGTGTCTCATATTCACACTTCTGCTGAGCTCATATGCAGCTTGAGATTTTCTAGAGCCTCTGAGATTCAAAGCAGAAAGTGTCTGAAAGGACGACAAGAATAACCACCTCAAAATTAGGCCGTTTGGAACATCTTATAGACTGTAATGTTGCAAATGCTGCTGTCATTGTGAGGGATTTGTTTAAGTTTTCATCAGTGTTTGATTTAAATCAGACCCAACACACAGGGATCTCCAGGACGCTCTGGCATCCTGGAACAACATGTATTACAACTACATTTAGGGTTAATTTTAACAGAAAATAATGTGAATACCAACAAACACTAACTGCCCGACGGATTTTGATAATCACTTCCAAGTTATTTCAACGCAAAAATGTTGTCATTTCACTGTTTCCAGTTCCTCAAATATGAATATTTGCTGAGGGTTTGGCTTCTATGATCGTGAACTAAATGCTTCTGGGTTTTGGGCAGTTTGTTGGACACAACAAGCAGTTTAAATATGTTAGCATGTTCTTTTGAAAATAGTGATGAACATTTTGCACTTTCACATGATATTTCGTAGGCTGAACAATTGGTAATCAATACAATAATCAATAATAAAATAATCTTTACTCGCAGCCCTATCTGCCGTCTGATTAACAGAGCTGGCCCCGACCAATTTGGTGCCCTGGGCAAGACTTTAACTGATGCCCCTTGCCTGGCAGCCAATTCCAGCGCCAATCATTGCGTTCATACGCTCACACAGAAACTGCTTAACGTTGTCTTTAAGGTTCTTAATGGTTCATACAGCGCGCTTAAAAGAAAAACTGCATTTCTCAAAATTAGGTTGTTGGTTAAACACCTGAATAGTCTTTCCAACTTTTCCTTAGTAAGCTAGTACAGCACTCTGCTCCAACTACATTGCAATAGAACTATTCTCAAAGTCCTGAGGCGTAGTTATGTCATTGTGTTTTGTTTGTGGTAATATTTCAAAATAATGGTGTTAAAATAGTATTATAAAATAGTTAAAGTTCTACATTTTTTCTCATCTCATTTGGGGCACCCCCACTTATTATTTGTGTATTTTTCCGTACCTTTCAGGTCAGTCATGGAAGGCCCTGAGTGCAACAGACAAGCGACCATTTGTGGAGGAAGCAGAACGTCTCCGTGTCCAGCACCTCCAGGATCACCCGAACTACAAGTACAGGCCTCGCCGTAAAAAGACCACTAAAAAACTCAAGCGTGTTGAACCGGGGCTTCTGCTGCATAGTTTAGCCCAGGGAGGGGCACCAGGACTAGGATTAGGACATGGTATCAGCTCCTTGGGTCCAGAAAGTGTCTCCGGAGGTTCTGCTTATGGACATCATCATCACTCCCACCACCTGCTGCATCCTCTTGGGCACTTCAGGGACTTCCAGGCCCCAGGACACTCAGAGCTGGAGAGCTATGGCCTGCCCACTCCAGAGATGTCCCCTCTGGATGTTCTGGAAGACGGAGCTGGGGATTCTGTGTTTTTCCCCCAACATATGCAAGAGGAGGCAGGGATGGGAGGTTGGAGTGGTTACCACCAGCACCTCCACCATCATAACCAACATTACAGCCACAATTACAACAACCACAGTCACCACAACGCCATGAATGGTGCAGCAACACACAGTCAGGGTTCAGGAATGAGCGCCAGTTTAAGCACCTGTTTGAGTCCAAGTAGAGATTCCAGAGTTGATTCTAGAATGAGTTCTGTTGAGTCAAATATGCCCTTGAGCATGAGCTCTAGGTTAAATCACACCTCTAGTCACCACATTGCCTTAAGAAGTCCTGTAAAGTGTCCACCACCTCTATCTGACTCCTCCTCCCCTGTCCCCTACTCCCAGCCCTCCATTATCCTTCCTGAGCTGGTTAAATCCCACCAAATGCCACATCAACCCACTGCTCCCGTCAGCTACTTCAGCCAAATGTATGGGAACAGCGCTCCAAATGCAGCATATTACATGCCTTCTCACCTGGGGCAGCTTTCACCTCCTCCTGAAACTTCTCCTTCTTCCTGCCCATCCTCTTCCATCCCCACATCAACCTTCCCTCCTCCTTTGCACTTAGAGTCTTCAAACCTCGAGTCCTCCTGCCATTTGGGGTCTTCTTCTGCTGAGTTTTGGTCAGAGGTGGACAGGCATGAATTTGACCAGTATGTAAACGACGGAAGGATTCGCGAGGGGGCCTACGGACGTGGCGAGGGCTGTGGTGGTGGATCCAAAGTCCTGAGTGGGCGCAGTAGCAGTGATGTAGGTAGTAGCATGAATAGCAGTTTAATTAACAGGGATGTCAGTAGCATTTTGAGTGGTGCTGGTGGATGTGAGGATGGGAGCAGCCCTCTTATATCTGCTCTTTCTGATGCCAGCAGTGCTGTCTATTACAGTGCCTGTATCACTGGATAAATACTCCACCTTATCCTTTATATGTACCTCCTTGCATAATGCACACTTTGGTTTGGTTACACAATCGGGAGGAAGTATTTGGGAAAGAATAGTTTTGGCTCATATTCTTAATCATTGCCAAGCCTTGCTTATCACTCATAGATTCCAACTGTAAATGTCAAAGGTTTTTCTAAATGTGGAAAAGAATTTCATCATACCAACTCTTACTGGAGCCAGAGCTGGGAAGAGCAAAAAAAGTTTTTAAAAAATGTGCTAGCTGGGGAAAAAAAGAAGAAATGAACCAAAATGCTTAGTTTTAAATTCCTGAACATGATCTTGAACAATTGGATGCCTAGCTAAGCATCTTTCCGTGACAGCTACAGGCTACTGTGGCTAGATTAGACTTGCTAACATGGGTAACTTATGACCCATAAGATTGTTTGCAGGATTTGTGGGAAGTGCACAAATTACTAGCTCATGGCACCTTTAAGGCAGAAGCTCCAGCATAAGGATCTGGCTTTTGCTGAGCAATTGCCAAATCAGCTACTAAAAAAGTATGCTGAGCTAGTGCATTGTCCTGCTCAGAGGTTACATTTTCACTTTAGTCACTTAAGGTGCTTCTTAGAAAAGAAAATGCTGCAATGGCAGATAAACACATTGCGTTTTTAGTTACTTATCAAGGATGCTAGGTCTCTGTGCTAGCACGTTTTATGACCTGGAAGTTTGTCTGGTGGCTACATCTAGGGTTGTAGGATATCAACAAGCACTTGCCTTAGTTGAGGTGCCTACCTGCTCGAACCTGTTCCACATGTTTTGTTTCTCTGCACTCGAACCCTTTCTGGTGACAAACAGTACTTATAGGAAGATTATACAAGTTAAACTATTTCTTTAATTGCACTGCGTGTAATCTGGTCACCAAAAAAAAACTCAATTACAATGTCATCTCATCTAATTTTTGACATTTTATCTCAGGATCAGACAAATACTCATCTTCACCGAACTTCATAAAGTTTCGGTCAATTATTTAGTTTGTTAAATGAAGGACAATGAAGGAGAAACTCTGTAGATAGACTAGGGAAAACGACTGGATGGGAGAGGCTCGATCCAGCCCGACACAAATCTCTGTGTTGTCGGGAAAGCCTTGGCCACAGACCCAGAGTAGACCACTGATGTCTCCCACAAACGATCAGGATGTCTTACAAGCCGGATCTGGGTTTTTTTCTGACCGTGATACATGCCGTTCCTTCTCTGTCTCATTCTTTGACAGGGCCTCATGTCAAACTCCATGCCAAAATCTGGACGTTTTAAGTTGCTTTGCTTTCTGGCAAACACAGATATGTTGATGATTCAAAGGTCATTCTTTTCAACCAGTAAGCCTCTGTGGTAGCCTATAACAAGCATACCACTTGTTTAAACAAAAATGTCTTCGTTTAAGATTAAAAAGAGTAATTTAGTCCTACAAATAACAGAAGATTGGGTTCTACAAATTAAGTGCCATTGGAAATGTCTTATTTGGTATAACAGCTACACTTTATACTTTAAAATCCATCATATCTGGTCTGGATATGTGTAGCTTCATACAAAGAAACATAAATAATGATGAGCTGGTAGACCACTTTAATTACACATTTTCCCATTCTTAATTTCATTTAAACATTCAAGGATAATAGTTCATGTGTTGAGTCTCACGATTTTTGGAAACCTTGTTTTGATGTAGCCTTTTAATGTGTGTGTGTATATATATATATATATATATCATAGCTGCTGTCTATTGGCAGTATGTGAAGGAGAAATTGAGACTATGAAATGTTCTCTTTGCACTGGGTTTAATGTAATAGCTGTATAGAGGCAACACTACTTATTAAAAATCAAATGTCCCTAATTTTGAATATGTTTTTGTACAGAAAGGACAGTGTTTGTTTTGTTGTTTCGTAGATTTTGCTCGACATTTTAGGAAATGATTTGCTCTCTTGCTGAGAGTTAGATGAGAAGATCGATACCACTGGAGCCAGGGGGCAATCAGCATAGCTTAGCATAAAGACAGGAATCATCTTTCTTTTCTTCCAAATCAAGAAGATTTCCCAACAGCACCTCTAATATGTACTAATTAACATTTTGTATCTTATTTGTTTTAATCTGTGCACAAATAGTTACACCATGTTACTCCCAGTAGAACCACAACTTGTAGGTTGTTTCATCCAGTTTGTGTACTAATTAACATTAAAGGTGTTAATTAAACATTTTGACTCATCCAGGCTGGCTGTCTTTGGGCTAAACAAGGCTCTCAGTTCCAACGCCCTACTTATGCCACAGAGATGACAGTGGTAATGATATTCACACTCTCGGCAAGAAAATGTTGAACTATTAATTTAAAAATTTTAATTTTACAAGCATTGGAGCAGTGAGTTTCCACTTGCCATCCAAAATGTTGTTAATTGTGTGTGTGTGTGTGTGTGTGTGTGTAAACTTGCCTTTAAAATGTAATCTTGAATCGTAAAGATCTCTTGAGGATATACGTATATGGTTCTTTAATGGGTTACACTTTGCTCTACCAGTGACACCAGCAAACCAGAAATGTTCCCTCCCACACCAATGTTATTTACCTTATGACTGGAAATGAAAATGAGAATTTGTGGTTTTGTTTCTGTTGAGAAAATAAAAAAAAGTGTGTAGCCACTGTAGAGGTCTCTTTGTATGTGTTCATGTCACATCTATCCTGTAAAATGTGTGTACAGTGGGAGCAAAGTAACAGAAGTCTCTCTTCAAGGATTTATCCTGCATCTGTTCTGCATTAGTCCAACAGACAATACTTTTTTTGTACGTGAAACAGTAGAACAAAATCGTCTATCTTGTACAGTGAAACCAGTTATATTTACCACACCGTTCCTTGTGGCCACCATTGGTTGAAAACGGAGCAATAGTAGATTTTTCCGAACATTTTCTCTAGAGGATGGAGCCGCAGAGAAGCAGCAGTTCAAACAAAATATTTAAAAAATACTTCTACATCTGCATTTGACATTCTTTTCTGTTGACACCAACAGAGTCTTGTTTCCATTTTAATTTACTGTGACACACAAAGAACATCAGAGAGACGGGCGTTTTTTTGGAGTACAATAACTCTGGGGCTTTTGGTAATAATTATCTGAAGAAAAAAAACAAAAAGAAACACCCAAGATTTTGGGATTAAAACAAAGGCCATTTTCTCAGCACTCGTATAAAGACAAATTAAAACCAGGACTTTCCCAGTGACTGATGCTTCTAAATCTGTATGACAGGGATGATTTTTTAATTTTCTGTATAAAATGGTTTTGTTTGTGTCTTTAAATACTGTTTGATAAAATAATGTTACAAAATAAACTGTACTTGCTTAATGTAAACTGACTTCACACTATTTTGGCTGAATTAACAAAACAAATCCACATTTTGTAATGTATAGATTAGTGGCACACATTACAGTATATGTCGCAGTGAGGGAAAATGTGGTAATCATTCATCATTCATTACTAACATGTCAATGTTAAAATCAAAAAGTCTCTTAATGTCAAACACATTATTTTAGGTATGTTTGGGACAGTAAAACAAGGTTATGGCAATTATAAGTATTCTTAAGATTGACAAATTATGATGAAAAGACTCTCTAAACAGTTTGATTGGATGAATAAGAGTAGTTGTCTTGTTTGAGTGAAGGCCTGAACATGGGTTATTATTTTCCTCTGCACCATTTAAGTGCCAAATTACCTCATGTTTACAGTCAGGGCTCCTTCCTGTAACCCTTCACCAATGGTGGTCTTTCTTTAAACCCACAAAGCTTTATTTTGCAACATTAGTGGAGATCCTAGAGTTTCAAAATAAATCAAGCTGACCTTTGGGGATATGTGCATAATATGGTACACAAGGCATCCAGAATATGTTCATTCAATGTGCAATAAGTATACAGTACAGTACACTCATGTGCATTGGTGTAATTCTGGGTGCCGCCACTAACCCAAAGCTGGTCAGAGAGCTGCCAACTGGAGCTGCTGAACAGCCCTCATTTGCTGAGATCTGCACCCCCGAAACCTCGTCGGATCTAGAATCTGTACTGTACACGGGCCAGATTGTGAGAAAAGGTTGTAGTTTAGGTCAAAATAAGTACATTTGTTAAGCCCCAGTTCCACCGAAAGCCGGACATACTACGGATGTCCCCGGATACACTACGGATCAGATCCGGGGTCATCCGGGAGTGGAACCGTAGTGAAACCGTAGTCAGTCCGGGACGTTCCGTGATGAACCGTAGTAAAACCGTGGCCATCCGTGTTGAACCGTGGCCATCCGCGGCCGTCCGTGGCCGTCCATGGCGTATCCGGGAAGACGAGCGGCTCGTCGGACGTACAACTAACATCCGGGGTGATCCGGGGACACCCGGGAATGTAGAGGGGGGCGGCGTTGATCGTAGCACATACGGGAAGAAACGTAGTAGGACCGGGAAACATGTCAAATGTGTTGTCATCCGGGACGATTTCCTTCCCGGATCACACCGGTTCACCCCGGATCTCACCTCTTTTTATCCGAGGTGATATGGGGTGATCCGGGGACATCCGTAGTATATCCGGCTTTCGGTGGAACTGGGGCTTTACATAAAATGAGTACGCTTGTTATGTAACTTATGTCCGCAGCATTAGTTAAGTATAAGTCACGTAACAGAAGTTAGGTTCAATAAGTCAATGTTGACTGGGTTTAACACGAACAGTGTTCTCCTGGGTGAAAGTGTTTGTTTAACCCAACAATCCACCCCAACCTCCCCCTTCAGCGGACTTTCTCCCTTTTTATACTATGTCTGTTGCTCTGACCATCTAACAATGATGCAGATGGGTTTACATTAGAGTTAGTTGAAGTCCCGGTGTGAATCACACAGAGGCTAAAAGTGCCTCGGTGCGTCGGTATCAGATGACGAGAGGCACTGACCAAGCGTTGGTATTTGATGAGGGAAAAGGAACGGGTTGTGGTAGCGGATCGCTTGGCGCGGTTCAAATTCTATACTTTGTCCTTCTCATTCACGCTTGTCGCAATTTTGCTGTGGTATCTTCCAGAACAAACAGTAATTGCAGAGTACACAAGTTGTGTTTCTCAATGTCTACTATGAAAGCCGTTGATGTCAGTTCTCATGTCTCCTGGTCTCCTGATGGAAATGAGGGAGACAAGAAGAAGGAGGGGTGGGAAAAGGAGGAGAAGAGGAGAATCCAGGGGGGAGACAGAAAGACAATCACCTCAGTGTTTGTGCAGTGCTGTAATCCTCTGTGATCCGCTCTGATTCTGTCCTCTCCAGCCTCAGATCCGACCCTAAACGAGTTTGGCTCGGCGGGACAGTTTTCCCCTGAACTAACCGCTGACGGACGCAAAAGAAAGCATTTGGAAAGTCAGTTTTCTTCCTTTTTTTGTGTCAGTTTTTGGTCTTGTATCCCTCTCAGCCCCGCAGCCTCTGTAATTTTTGTTTCTTTTTGTTCTGTTTCCCATGACTTAAATTCCTGCCTCTTGTTTTCGTTCTGTCTTTGTGATATTCTCCATCCCCATTCTGACATCTCTTTATTTGTCATCCCGTCTTCCTTTCTCTGTCCTTTCATCTCTCCTTTTTCCTATTCTCCCCATGACATTATTTTCCCCTTTATCTCTGTTCTTTCACTGTCTTTATCTTACCCCACATTTTGATACATTCCCTTTTCCCAACATTTTCCTGCCTTTTCTTGTTACCCTCTTTTGTTCTCTTTCACCCAATCTTTCTTTCTCTGGTATCAACCCCTTTTTTCTCTACCACTCATCTTGTATCGCTACTTTTTGTACGCTTTTTATTCCTTCTTTCATCAAGTGCTCTCTTATTGATTCACCTCATCTAAACGTAGACGTTCCTCCAGAAATAGAAATGTATAAGAACTGATTGGGTTCTGATGAATGGTTGCACACCCTTGCGGAACATTTTTGAGGGTGGAAAATATTAAAGCGAACTTTCATTTCAGACGAATTTCGCCTGCAGAATACGAAATCCTTTGTTCCAACTGATTGCCGTCATTCTACATTGTAATTATAAGGGAGAGTGTTTATTTTCGGAGCGATGGGCGTTTGTTTACTGGGTATTGGACATTCGGACAAGTGGGCTTTTTTCGGTCCAGTAGGAAATTTTTTAGCACTATTGGTGTTTCAGATTGTAGTCGACGGGCAGTTCCCTTCTCAGCACCCAATAATGTACAACAAACATAGCAACGACTACCTCAACAAACAAATAAAGGACAATTCATGGCTTGAGATCGCTCAGCAGGTGGATGGAGGATGGATGGGTCAAACAACCACAGGACAACCAGTATTACATTTTGCAAAACATTCAAGTGAATTACATTAGTGACGTTTTCAACGTGTTTTCCGTACTTATGTCATTTTGTTAACATACATATTTAACTTTATTCTCATCGGAATTTTAAGTCCAACCATGAAGTTTTTCCTAAATCGAACTAAATGGTTTTGTTGCCATAACTGTGGCCGGTAACGACGTGGCGCTAAGTGACATGCGGAAAGCCGTCTCACTACTTTAGCCCCTTGGCGTATCATTTATAATGCCATGTTAAAATCTTAAAATGCGTTCTAATGACACACAGAAAGGTCAGGAAATGTCTTGCCATTTATAGCCTTCCCATTACATCGGGTTCGTATCTTTCCGTCCGTCTCCTTCTTTTCTTCAGATCTTCCTCTCACCTTTTGTCTTATTTTTTCCACATTCCCTCTTGTTTCACCCCATTAAACCTTTTTTCACCCCACTCACTCTCGCACTAGCTGGCTTTCCCTCTCCTTTTGTCTGACTTGCAACTTTTTTATTAACATTTCCATATGATTCAATTATCTTTTGGTTGGAGAAGTGAAGGTTGTGCGTGACTTAACTGGGCTGTAAAAACCAAACTGGGGATTGCGTGTGGTGTGGAGAGTGTATGTGTTTTCCTACACCGGGTCATTTATTGTACTCAGCGTGTGTGTGAGGGTTTTTAACAGTGTGTGCGTGTGTGTTGCTGAGGTAATGACAGGAATGTGAGCAACGAAGAGGAAACTCCTGTGGAAGTTTGGGATGTTCAGAAAGGGTGTGTGTGTGTGTGTGTGTGTGTGTGTGTGTGTGTGTGTGTGTGTGTGTGTGTGTGTGTGTGTGTGTGTGTGTGTGTGTGTGTGTGTGTGTGTGTGTGTGGAGAGAGAGAGAGGAAGAGGTGTATATTTTTGTGGGAACACCTCACCCCGCTGCTCATTACCCTGACTGGAAAAGATAACACAAGGCTGGATTCCCCTTCTACAGCTGGAAATGAACACACGTGTGCTTCCAAGGTGTATACATGGTATGTGTGCATGTGTGTAAAACAAATTGTAACATCAGTCTGTGTTGGTTTCTGTGCGTCCCAGCTAACATGTTGCTGCTACAATGTTTGTATTTCATAATGAAATCATTTGAATATTCTCATAACTAAACCTCTGGAAGGTTTTTGTTCTTTCAAAAAGTCATGAACATTCCATTCAACAATCTATAACACTATCCAATGTTTCAATACAACTTTTGTGACAAGGATCTATAAAGATGATGTAGAAAAGCAATGTGATCTCAAGGGGCTTAAACAGCACACTACTTTTTAAGGACATTTCACATGTCATGTCTACACATTTTAAGCTTTTTACGTGTCATTAAGGCCCCACTCTCATTCTCAAGTCGTCAGATACAGAATGCACTGTCACAGATTAAAGGCATGGCTGACATGAATCAGCCTGGTATCACCAAATGGAGTATGAATGACATGCCAATTTCTTAAGTCTATCAAACAAACACAGGACTTTCACCCAGGAGATTGGTGATTGTGTCCCGTGGCAAACCATAAGTCTTGTTGACTAATTTAGTTAGATTAAAGTTTTATGTGTTTTCTATACTGATGTTTTGTTGTTCAGGTACGTTTTTTACATACATATTTTACACATTTTAAGCCAAACCATATTTTTCCTAACGCTAACTAAGAGGATTTGTTAGCTAAAGATAACTGTGACCATTTCACGTTAACAGCGTGGTGTGACATCTTTAGGAAAAGATCATGGTTAGGGTTAAAATATGTTTGTTTGTAATGTGCATAAAGTTACGTATGTAAGTTAAGTAGTCAGTTGGAATAAGTCAACATTGACTTTAGCTATTACATTGAACATGAACAGCAGCCTTCTTGATGAAATGACTGTGATTGTTTGACCCAAACGCCCATCCACCCCAACCTCCTCCCTACATGACCTTTCTTGCTCTTTTTACTACATCACCTGACTTCCAGAGCACTTGCTCTGAGCGGCTTATATTGCTGCGGTGTGAAATGACACATGAGTAGCAAAAATAATCCATAGATAACACGCAAAATGACTTAAATTGTATATTCATATGCCTTTTTTGTGATATAAGACTGAGAAAAGAAATGGAAGAAATGAACAGGGGGGCATTGAAGTACGAATATAAAGATGGAATAAAAAAGCATTTTTTTAAAGGAATATATTTGTTGTTCACCAGTATGTAGCACTGATAAAATAGCAAATTTCAGATTTTGAAATGTTCATGCTTTAGTACCTGATCTTGAGGCCCCTGTGTTCTTCATGAAAGTCCCTGATCTAGTTTTGAAAGTTTTGTGCTTTTATGTTCCATTTTAGTTGTTGTGCTTAATCAAATGACCACAAAGCACACCTGGAACCAGGTAGTGTCTTAGCATTAAAATACTATACATGTTGCTCAGAGAGTGGGAGGAACGAGAGGTTAATAAGGGCCCAGTATCACATTGTTTGCCCTGAGGCCCTCTGCAATGTTAATCTGCCCACATCTTGGTAGAGAATGAGTACATGATTGGTGATTTCTTTATTATTGTGCTCACAGTGTGAATGCAGAGTGACTGAGACCCAGAGACAGACATTTAAGATACATATGGAGATAGACACTGGGCAAAAGAAATGTGGAGAGGCAGAGAGAATGGAATTTGTACATCCATGTGTGAGAAAGAGAGAGAGAGAGAGAGATTTTCCCGTCTCTTTCTGTCTCTGTTCTGTGGTGTTTTATTGGCCACATGTGGTTAGGATGTCAGATCAATCACCACAACTACACACTGACTGTGTGTGTGTGTGTGTGTGTGTGTCTGTGGTCGTCCATGTGTGCGTGATTTCACAGACTGATGTGAGATGACAGCTGGTTTACACTGCAACTTCTTTGTGTGTACTGTGATGTTCTTGCATGAAAGTTGGTGTATCTGTTGTGTTTATGCGTGTCCAGTATTTGCATGCATGTGGGGCAGTGTGAGTGTGTACGTGCAATTATATACTGTGCGTGTGTGTGTGTGTAAATGACCAAAACTTTCTATTTTATGTCCATGTGGTTTTGAATTTCCAGTCTGACTCTGACCACTGAACATGAAATAATGACGTGTGTGTGTGTGTCTGCGTGTGTGTGCGCGTGTGTGTGTCCTATACGCTGTCACATATTAAATAGGAATTGATGACAGATACAGCCGAGACTCAAAGTCTTTCTCTGGGAATTTGTGTGCAGATAAGTGACTTGTCTATGGATGTCTTTTGATATTTTCTTTTTTATCTTTAAATTCATATACATGTACATATCTACTGTATCCATCTGACCATCTGTTTATGGGTGAGATTTGACAGAATGATTTGAGTATTTTGATGAATGCTCTTGTATGGAGATCATAGTTGAAACTGGAGCTAGATGGAATCATATGGTAATCTTCATATTAATATAAAACAGAAGATCCTTCGGTTGCAGAGTCGTGAGTCTTCCAGCCTCCTAATGTTCACGGAGGAATCGTATAATGTTCTGCTATAACTTTTCATAGATGTGTTGTTTTCGTCTGTGCACAGAAAAAATATACAAACGTTTCTATCTGTCTTGATGGATAAACAATTTGGAGGGTTGTGTCTCTGTTATCTCCTCACCAAAAAGAAAAATACACAAGGGGCAGCTGTGGCAGGAAGCAGAGCTAGTGGTACCCCAAATGAGGGAAGAAAACGTTTGCAACATTAATACTATTATTTCGAAACATTAAAATTAAGCCCACAACAACATAACTATATAACCTGTGAAAAAGGCCCTAATATCTGGGTCTCCCACAGAATCACCCTGACAGCTAATAAATAGCAAGAGTTATCATCAGTTACTTCCACCTTAAATTCATTAGGGAAAGCTGGAAAGATTATTCAGGTGTTTTGGGGAATAACCTACAACATCATTGTGAGAAATACAGTGTTTCTTGTGTGATCTGCATCGCAAAGACAAAAAGCTAAGCAGTTTCTGTGTGAGTGTATGAACACAATGATTTGTGGTAGTGTTGGCTGCGATACAAGGGGCACCAGCTAAAATCTTGCCTGCGGCACCAATTTGGTCGGGGTTGGCTCTGACTGTGCCTGGCTAAATATAAACCGCTATATTAGAGTTTACCCTTTTGTTAGCAGCTCGTTCCTCCTCGTCTTTTTACTTCTGAAAAGTAAAAAAAAAATAAGCATAAATCCAACCTCTTGTTGATTGTCTCGGTAAATTAAAGGTATTGTTAGTGTATACATTTAAACAGCATTGTGTTGAAATAAAAGCCTTATATTACATTTCTTCAATGAATTAGCATGATATAGTTTATTTTGCTATTAAATGCATATATAAGAACCTTTTTGCAGGCTTGCCAGAAATATCAGTCAGAGACAGTTTTAGATTCAAAGTTAATTAGCTAGCAACAGTTGATAAGGCTGATAAAGTTTATTTTAATCCAGTTGGAGCCAAACTCAGTGTCTCTGGTTGTGTGCATGCCTGGTGGTCAGCTCCATCGTCTGTACTCTGGGTGGACTAGATGATGTCATAGGGGGGGGTTCTCTCTTTCCCTCCCTGCCGCAGGATATATCAGGCTCCCCTCCATACCCCCACTGCTTCCTGTTTCCTGTCTCTGTAGGAAGTAGCTCTGCGTTCACTTCCTGTCAGAGGGGCTGTTGGGGACAGGAATGGAGTGGAGGTTTAACAGCTTGTAATAATGTTGACGGCAGCAGGTCCCAGAAGAACTCTTTGTCCTATTACATACTACATAAAGAACGTTTTTAGTAACTGTAAAGCATTGAAGCGGTTTCTAAGATTTCAAAAAGAACACTTCAAGTAGTATAATAGAAGTGCAGGACATGAAAGCAAAACATCAAACATGAGGTCAAGGAAATAACTATAAAATTATTCCAACCTCTGTGTTGGATTAAAACTGTCGAGCCAAATTTTCCCAATTGGGAGGAAACTGAATTGTGTTTTTATCGACTGTAACCTGGTGACAGCTGGTCTATTTCCACAACTCTAAGGAAAGAGAGAATGACCCCTGACCCTGCCTTTACTTTTAATAGATCACAGGGCCACTATCTGAACTTCCCTCCTCCCATCGCCCAGTATCTTCCTCTCCACCTCGCCCTCATCTCCTCTGCTTCTCTTATTATCGTGTCTTCTCTCTCTGTGTCACTTATTCTTTCAGTCTGTCCTTGTCCTTTCTCCGGTCACTTCCTCAATCACCAAATAGAGGGCAGGGTCCGGACCCGGACCGAGTTACAGTTCTATCTTGACCCGTGACCAATTTCTGATAAATGAATGAGAATGAATAATAATCTTTATCGAGCATTTTTGGATATGTATCGCGGGTGCAGCTAATCCAATTCATATGGCATTATCTTCACTCAATTAAGCCAATCAAACCAATTGTTTACAGTGCATAGAGTGTTTGCTTGAGAGAACAACAGCGTAAGAGAGACGACAGCATGGAGCATGAAGCAACTGACCTGCTATGACTGTTGTCTCTGGTCTAACCAAAGAAGCATTACACACCTTGACCATGATTGGAGCTGTGAGTATGCTTTCTGGACATTAATAAAACCAAGTATCGTTCCAGTCTCATCCAGTGAGCACGTACATGAGAGTGGCACCAACTCCATTCAAACTACTGGCAGGCAGTCACTGTTGTTTTAAAACGACAACATCTGCCTAGAGAGGCAGAGCAGCCCGCTCTCACCAAATAGCATCTGAGTGACACAACAAGTTGTAAGTAATTTTGTTCTTTTTGCATAAGATCACCTTTCTTGCTTTTTGCGTGTCATCTTTGTGAATATGCTACGCTCTGAACAAGTGACGCAGTATCAAATGTGAGAGAGACCACTTAGGGTGGGTTTGTGTGGAGGTGGATGGGTCAAACAAACACAGGACCAGTGGAGGTCCTCCTCTTACCCTCCTCTTCTTTCTTCCTCCTTCCTCCCCCATCTCTCCCTTTCTCCCTCCCTCCCCCTCTCGTCAATTGGAGCCAAGGTGTGGGTGTTAAACCTCTGAGGTCTGCTGGTTTGGTGGCCTTGGCTTTGATGGGCTTGTGGGTTGTGGGTTCAGATCCCGGGCAGGCCTGACTGCTAACCTTGACGAGTGGAACCCATCTATCATCATGGAAAAAGTCAAAGCAGCCAATCAGTGAACCAGAATCTGAGTCAGCAGAAATCCAGAGAAACAGTTCAGTTTTATTTTATTTATTGTAGTTAGTCATTCATCTGTGTCATGAAAAATGTCAAAAGTGAAAAAATATTTAAAAAAAGACAGGGAAGTGATAATAAAGATTGAAAAGGGAAAGCCTAAACATTGTTTATAACAAATTAGAAAAAGATGAGAAAATGTAAAATGGACAAAACACTGGGAGATTCAAAGAGATGCTTTGATTGACTACAAGATTTAAAGTTTAGATTGAAATTTTAGTAAATGTGATTTTTTTTTGCAGTGTTTGGAAGTAGCAGAGCTACAAGTAGCACTGTTACAAATGTAACCACATTTCTCAGTAAGCTATTTGATTCGGAAACAGCGACGCTACCACAACTCGGTAGCGTCGCTGTTTCCGAATCAAATAGCTTCTCAGTAGTTTAGCTCTTTTATTGATCAAATAGTGCGGTAGCGTCCACAGCTATATTTTCCTAACCGTGTCTGAAGCTCAAGCTCAGCAGAGCTTTCTGCTGTGGTCTGAAATAAAGCTGCTAACGATCAGTAAGTGGCACCACTGCCACACATGGCCGTGTATTAATGGAGTTAAACTACTTTTGCTATGTTCCTGTAGCTTAAGTGTAGTGAATCTTCATTTAATGCAGAGGAACCGGTTGCTTAGTTCACTATACTTTTCAAATAGATTTTCCAACACTTTATGTTTCACTAAAACTGGTTCACACTGTCCAGTGACCAAATAAAGCCACTTGATCATAATGTATCACCTATTGCCATTTTTTAACATTATGTAATGTCATACTCATATCCCTCTTGCTCTATTTGCTTTCTCGTATTTGCTTTTCTCGAGTTTTTTTTTCTCTCACTTTTTTGAATGTTTTGCCTTTTTCAGGTTCGATCTCCCTCCCTCTGTCCCTGTAATCCTCTTGTGTCCTATCCCTACATTTCCAAGCATATCACAGTTAAGAATATAAAAAAAAGCATGGGAAAAGCAGCACAAACAGAGAAAAACATGACCCAAATGAAAGACAACAGCCCGTGTGAGTACAGATGAGGACAGTTTTAGGGATATCAGGCTCTCTGTGGTCCCAAACATCCATTTTTAAACCAGAAAAGTACCCGTGCTATTTGGGAATGAGTGGCTCCAAAACTTTCTGTTATAATTCAGTCTATTTATCTTTCTGGCTCTCCTGGTTTCCCTAAACCTACATGCATGTCTAAACACCGGGTTTATGAGAGCACTGCTGATGTGGACATTTTCTAAAATTAAACGGAATTTCAGCCCTCTTTTATGTATTTGTCTGTTGTTAGTTTTGTCCGCTGCGTTGTCACTATAACAGGCACTGACGCCGCGTGGGAGTGTGTGTGTGTGTGTGTGTGTGTGTGTGTGTGTGTGGCGTGGTGACCCAGCATGACGCCGTAGTAAGCATCGCACATGGCTGCCAGCAGACAGAGAGAAAAGCAGTGTGGGAAATTGAAAGAAAAAGACAAAAAGAGGGAGGGTGAGAGTGAAAAAAGAGATGAAGAGAGAAGGAGAGTGGAAATGAATGGAGACAAAAGAACTAAGGAGAGGAAACAGAAAAAGACAGAAAAACTGCAAAAATGCAAAGAACAAGAATTAGTGACAAAACTAAAAAGATAAAAAGTGAAAGTACACATATAATTTAACAGCAACATGATGAGCTCTGAAGTTTTTTAAGGGGAGACACTACAGATTGATCCATCCATTATCTGTAACCGCTTATCCCATTCGGGCGTGCTGGAGCAGATTTCAGCTGATATAGGCCGAAGGCAGGGTTTCTTCAATTTTATATTGTAAATAAATAATAAAATTGATTTTAGGACAAATCTACAGCCCAAACTCTCAAAAGTCACCAATGCATGAAAAAAAATAACGTTTTTGACTGTAGTGTCTCTTTTATAGTTTTCCGTTTGATGTATTGTGTTCCTTGTGTTTACTGTTAGAGCAAATAAACATAACAATCAACACTAGTACATATACGTGATAATGTTACAGCATACAGTGTGTACTGTAAATAAGACAGGGTCACACAGAAAGAAGTATAAAAAATCCATCCGTCAATCTTTTCTTTTTATTGTTTTTCTTCTTCTGTCATTTTTCCCCTTCTCAGGTTTCCCCCTCACTATGTTTCCCAACATATCATTGACCTCAGTGTGTTTAAATGTTTGTGTGTGTGTGTGTGTCTGGAGCCATGGGATGAAGTGTGTGGTTACCCACTGGTGTGACCAGGGACACAAGGGCACCTCGCTCTGTCTGTCTTGAGCTCTCTCTCTCTCTCGCTCTCTTACTCTGTCATTTTCTGCTGCCTCGACCTTCTCCGTATGTGATCTGTAATATCTACGGAGGTCATTTGTATTCTGAAATCTTGCAAAAACTGCTGTGTCCGAAATCTGGAAAGGAAGGATTCCACCAAAAATAACCTCACTCATCTTTTGGGTAAGAAAATACAACTTTTCAAATTTCAACATTTGACACAGATTCCCACTAGATCATATCATTTCAACATCTACTAGTCATCAGCAGCTCCTGCACACACTTTCTCACATGTTCATCCCAGTTGGTGTCGGGATTCAAACCAGCAACCTTCCAAGTACAAGTAGCTTCCAAACCCTCAGACCCCATCTGAACCTCTTAATCATCATGTCTACTGCCAGGAGAACCACCAGCCCAAACTGCTGGAATCCAATCTACTCCCAAGAGATCTCGAGCTCCATGTGGCTCCGAGGAGCTTCCAGGTTTCTGGACAGTGACCATTTTATCACAGGACTGAAGCCAAGACCAGTACAGTAAGAACCAGACCTCCAGGTCAAGCTGGAAAAGACAGTAAATGGGAGAGAGCAGATTGTGTCACCCAGATCTTATCAACCTTGGTTGCATTTTTGTGTTTGCAACTATAATAGTCGTTCTGTTTCCCTATTATTATTTCGGTCTGCTCTGCAAGTATGACATATGCTTTATGTTTTGGGCTACATAAATAGCATTGACTTGACTCATTGCTAAGTTAAACATTTTAGGAGCCTTTTATTCATATTTAAAACACAAGACCAACAAAAAAAACATGAGCATAAATTACACTTATCCTCTAAAGTATCAAAATTGATTTTTTTTAAATCACTTCCCTGTCTCTCTCTAGTCCTAAACTCATATTTTATATTAATTGTGTGTTCATACTGTAGATGATGTAATTTCCTGTTTTCCTCTGAACTGTCATGTCCCCATTAGGTTACAAGCACGCACACATACAGGAGGAGGATGCAGTAGTAAGCAGCAGTGACGTCAGGTTGATGTGTGATCAACAGCCGGATGAGAAGATAAGTCATGTATACAGTCAAGGTGTCCCTCACACACACACACACACACACACACACACACACACACACACACACACACACACACACACACACACACATCATGGATGCTGCAACCGGTGCTGAGAACGGTGCAGCAGATCCAGCTTTCCCTCCAGAGGAGAGACAGGGAAGAGGAAGAATGAGGGAACGGAGAAATATATTTTTCACCTTTGTTGAACAATCATAGTCTAAATGTCTTGCTGAGTCCTGGCAAAAATGTCAGCACACTATACACACAAAATACTGTATCAAATATATAATTATACTACATTTTCCATTTTGTATATTTATCAGTTTATTGGTGAGGATGTGCACATGTTTGTGTCTCTAAGGCAGCATCAGTGTAGATGAAGGCCGACTGCTGTGGCGCCTCACGTCGCCTGTGTTGCTCTTGAACACTTACAGCCTACAACGGCCAACTGGCATGTCCATTATTCATTATCCATTATTTACCAGCAGGTAACGGTAGTCTGTATTCCTCATTCAAAAAGGGAAACCAGAAAACCAGTGGATATACAAGCCGTTGCAAGCAGCGTTTACCATTTTCACACCACTCCCGCTCACCACTTAGCTTCATTTCGGAACGGCCACGTCGACGTGAAAATATTTGTGTATTGGAATGATCAGTTGAGATGAAGATGAAAAATAAAAAGAGCCCTCTCTTGTGTGCCCACTTGACTTTAGCTGTTTGCTTGCTTTCCTCACTTCTGTTTCCCTTAACGTGCACTGATAAACTCAGGCTGAACAGCCAATCAGAGTGATTTATCTCACTGAAGGGCTCCGCCGCTGAATCAACATGCTCAATCAGCCAAAACGACACCGAAATGGGCAGACTAGTGCCAACAGTGAGGGACACACCAACAAAACTGGAGCCACAGACGCTCACCGGCTTTTAGGCAGTGGTTGTTGCTCCTTTAGTTATATTGGCAGGTATTTGTTTTGCTTGTATTTGCTCTGTTTTTTTTTGCCAGCTGAATGGCTGTTAATTTAATTTAGACGAGTAGAGATTGTTTGGCGCCATTTGCTTTGATTTTCTTTATGTGCCAACCTCAGTTTATAAATCTGCCACTGTGTACTTGTGTTCCATGTTGTTGCTTCGTTTCTGTGGTCCTCTGACAATAAATAGCAGTCTACGCAATCTACACCAGTTTATGTTCTGCACTTATCCCTAGACTTCATAGGGACGTAGCAATATGTAAACCTGCAACCCTTTGTTGTAGAATAGCAATACAATTAACCTTGAACCTTGAAATCATGTTTTTTATAAGTTGCTTTTTCATTCTTAAATTGTGGGGAGGACCTGTGTATAAAACACATGTGACCTCTTCTGTAACATCTGTTTTACTTCCGTTATCTGCTTTTTAGGCTAAACTACAAAGAAATATCACTTAGCTGTTTGTCTTTTTGTATCATGTTTGTTTGCCTTTTCTTTGCATATGAAACAATGTGTGTACAGTTTTGGGTCTGACTTGAGCTTAAAAAAAACCCCAAAATGTAGTTGTCTTTGTGCCTAAACTTAACAAAACCTTAATCATAGTGATGACAATCATAAATTTGATTTATTTTCCAACAGTGATTTGTAACAAAGTCATTCTGGAGGGCAGTTACAAACAACACTGTTTGTTGTTTAATTTGTAGGAGTTGTTGGACATTTTTGCAGTAAGTAATTATTCACCCTTCACAACTTTGAATGCCATTCTAACGTTTTAATTCAACAAACAGTAAAGTAGATTTACAGATATAAATGAAATTTGGTTCAAATAAACTTAACATTTTAAATCAAATGGTGTTTATTTGTGTGTTATTCCTGTGACACAACAAAAATGTATTTGTATCTTTTCAGCCCAATGTTTTGCATTTAGCTTTTATGTCCACCGACATATGAAAATAATAACCCGAGGTGTCATCTGTTGCCGGTCTGCTCAGCAAAATACAGTGCAGACCAGCAGGCTGGCTACTGTTGAATTGATTCCAAGCAATCCTTTACCAGGGAAATAAATTATGGATTCACAGCTTTTCGTCTCATCAGATTCACAAGTCTTTACTGCACACAGATCTTGTTGCACAACTCATCTGCATGGTCCCACCAGCCCACAGTCATTGTAACAGAGAAGGGGGGGGGGGGGGGGAGGGGGGGGGTTAAGCCATTGACTTGCAAGTAGGCCTTCAATACTGTACTTGTCCTTGAGTCAGACTTGAGTTCTTGGAAAATCAAAAACTATGGTTTTGAGCGCTTAACAGGTCAGTGTATAACATCATCATCAGCTGCTTCCTCCATGAGGAAGCAAAAATAAAATAGAAAAAAACACATCCTTATCTGTAAAGTCTGTTCAGTTACAAAGAGTAAAAGTAAATGAAACAGCGATTGCGCATACTGTTTGAAGCCACAAGAGAGAAAAAACACAAGGAAGAGGCTTTCTTTAGTTAGATCATCCCTCTAAACCAGATGACTTAAACACTATTTGGTTTGGACAGCAGACAGTAAGAAATAAAGTATAAGTATTTAAAGTTATTTCAACTAGTATTTTGTTCAGGTTTGGTCCCATTTGAAAGCCTGGGTTTGAAGCCATAAGAGCTTCTAGAAAGATCCAGGTTTTTATGGCTACTTTGCTGAAGCCAAGATGTCCACCAGACCACAGAGTGTGACCTGGAGACTTGGCAGCAGTTTGCTTTAAAACTGTACAGTATGTGAGACTGTGGATGGACTCATTTAGGTCTCTTATGCAATCATACAATCATAAAATACAACATATCAGACTCAATGATAATATTATATCAACCGTTGTCCCTGGTGGTTTTTTTTCTTACATAGATTCAGCTCCAATTGGCATAAAATATCCATTAAAGGGATAGTTCAGATGTTTTGAAGTGGGGTTGTATGAGATACTTGGTCAATGTATTACTAGATGGCAGTTGACAAGCCCCCAGTTTGGAGAAAGGGCCAGGAGAACCAGAACGGGAGCAAAGCAATGTACAACTGTGAAAAAAGGCAGCAGGAAAACACAATTTGAGCCACCTAAATAAAAGGCCAAACTGAATAATTCAATATGAGTTTAAGTGTTTGCTATATTTTCACAGATTTACCTTGTAATCAGATAGCCCTCTCTGACGGGAAACTGACTAGGTAAGGTGACGCAGTGAAAATATTCTGAATATAGCATCCACTTCAACTCATATTGATTTTTTTAGATGGCTTGAATACTGCTGCCCCGTCCATAGCAGTATATAGCATATAGTGCTGAGTACGGCAGATGAGTAATATTGTAAGGATGTACTATAGGCATAGGGGTGCGTTTAGCTAAATACTAGCATGCTAACATACTATGCTAACACACTGACATTCAGCAGGTTTAATGTTTACAATATGTACCTTACATAAGCATGTCGGAATGCTAAGGTGAATTAGCATTAATGACAAAGTCCAGCTGAGACTGTTGGGAATGTCTCTTTTGCAGATTTTTGGTCACAAGCTGATGTATTAGACATATTAAAATGTTTAGGTGGTGATGCAAGGTAGATGGAAAGTAAAGCGATCATGCAGAGTTATTATTTTTCATCCTGTGCGGTACGTAAATGCATACCAAATTTCAAGGCAATCCATCAAATACTTATTTCACTCAAAACCTCCTGGTGGCGGTAGCGGAAAGGTCAGGTGACCATGCTCTTCATCCTCTGCAGACAATGGATGTCTCTACAAAATGTCATGGAAAACCAACCAATTGTCGTTGAGATACTTCAGTCTGGATAATTGGACCAATTACCAGCCCTATAGAGCCACGCCACAGTCAAGACCTGTACTGAACCTGTACTGGTACCTGTACCTGCCTTTCTGTCTGGCGGACTTCTTACCTGATCCATGGACTGATTACCCCTTACGGTAAGTTTGCCTGTTTCGTGGTTTGGACCCAAGCCTATCGCTCTCTTTTCTGAATCCGGTCTGTGTCTGTATGTGAGTTTTGCTTTTTGGTTCAAACCTGCTGTTTTTCTGTGCCAGGACAAAATATTTATCAGACTTTAGGCTCATTTCCCAGCACGGTGCAACTGAAACAGGTGCTTTTCAGAACAAGGACAGCAAACTTGAGAGGGAAATTGTAGTTGAGAAAATTGTTTGATTTGCAGGCTATGCAAACAGATCAATGTTACTATGATGACCAAAAATTACTTTTAACAAAATTCTAACTCTAAAGAAGTCTCGCCGATAAGTTTTAAGATTTCTTAAGGAATTTTGTCCACTCATTTTCACAAACAGACAGGATCGTCCAGTGTGACAATCAAATAATGACAGTAAGCCGCTCTTAAGTTCTCATCCAAACCAAACAGAGCATGATGACTGTGTTTGAGTCATCTGCAGCTGGATTGACAGAATGAGCTCTGACAACACTGAAGCTGAGGTTTATCTATATATCAAAGTGACAGTTAAAAAAGGAAAAAGGCTAAACAAAGGAAACATCCCATCAAGGGACAAAAAAAACAGAAGTTCAGGTAAATACACACTAACATTCTGCTTGTCTATGCTGAAATGTGAAAACAATGCTGGGATTTTTCTGTCACAGTGTCAGAGGTCAGATATTGTTGACATGGTAGATGGGATGGGGTGAGCACAATAGAGAGAGGAGAAGGAAATGGAGAGAATGGTTGAGAGAGATTTCAACCTCCTGTTCTCAGCTCTAAACATCCTGTTGGAGGGAAAATCCCCCCATGCTTTATGACAGGTGTTTCACTTTGCTTCACTCATAAAGAGAAATAATAAGTGAACACATGTTAATGTCTACCACAATTTCCTTTTTTTGCTGCATGATAAACCTTTCTTTAGTGGCGGGTCACTCCAAACCCATGAAATGAATCATTATTTGTTATTGCCTTTGCAAATAGGGCTAATAAATGCCAGTATACATTTTATGTTCAAATGAGCAGATGGGAGGTTTAACAGAGACATAAGTTGCTACACTCGCCCCGTCAGCAGAGAAACTCTTAACTAAAAACAGTCCTTGATTTCCCCTGACCAAACAATGTAAAACACACCAACACAATGTGTTAGTGTATGTTATGTATTATATGATTCATAATACACAACATACTTTTTACAAGGCTATGGGCCTCCATTACTCTTAAATCAATTTCATCTGGAGTATCTAAACAACCCTGATTAAACCAGATTACATAAACCGCAGTGAATCCTGGACTTGATATTTATGTAATAGCCTAATTCTCAGTGGCGCTGGTGACAACAAGCCTGGACCCCCTTATGCCCCCTAATTTGATTTGATCTTTGTGCAACAGCTCAGGATCCATGTTAAGCACAGATACAGTGAACTCACCAAGAGCCACAACACGTAGAGCAAATGTCTGATAATGACAGTTGAAGCATGTGATTTCGTTACTGCAAAGTATGAATGACAAAATAATGTATGTGTGTGTATATGTATATCATTTCAAATAAATTATCATTATATATATATATATTTACTTTCAGCGCATCTCATCAGCTGAGTGTCACAGTTTAGGCTTTGCCCCTGTGTTCCTGTGTCTGTGTGTGTGTATGTTTCCCCTGATTGCACTCATCCTACTCACCTGCCCAGTCCACCCAGCTGCCTTCATTTTCCTAATCACCCCACACATATATATACTCCCCTGCTTTCCCTGTGCTGGTTGTGAGATCGTCCTTAATTCGTCCCCCTGTCGGCTCCATGTTCCAGCATTTGCTCATAGTTTGCCTTTTTGTCACTTTGCCTTTTTGTTAGTTTTTGCTCGCTCCCGGTTGGAGTTGTTTTAAGTTCCTGTTTTTTGTCTGCTTGGTGCTCATTAAAGAACCCAGCAGTCTACTCAACCTCGTCTCCCGTGTCTGTCTGCGCTTGAGTCTCCGATCTGCTCCTCGGACGTGACAGAACGATCTCACCATGCAAGACTCAGCAGACCAGTTTTGGGGAACCCGCTTGGCCAGGGGTGGGCCTCTGAGCGTACAGAAGGCTAACCGCGAGCTAAGCCGCCTTTCCACCCCTAAGAGGACCATGGCAGACTCTGCAGACCACTGGTTGGTGCACGCTGCACCACACCCGTCTGTCCAGTTTTGGGGAACCCACTTGGCCAGGGGAGGGCCCCTGAGCTTACAGAAGGCTAACCTCGAGCTAAGCTGCCTTTTCACTCCTAAGAGGCAGAGACGGAGGAAGGGTCAGACTCCCGTTCCCACTGGGCCGCAGCGTTCCCCCGTTCCCGCTGGGCCGCAGCGATCCCCCTTTCCCGCTGGGCCGCAGCGATCCCCCTTTCCCGCTGGGCCGCAGCGATCCCCCTTTCCCGCTGGGCCGCAGCGATCCCCCTTTCCCGCTGGGCCGCAGCGATCCCCCTTTCCCGCTGGGCCGCAGCGTTCCCCCGTTCCCGCTGGGCCGCAGCGTTCCCCCGTTCCCGCTGGGCCGCAGCGTTCCCCCGTTCCCGCTGGGCCGCAGCGTTCCCCCGTTCCCGCTGGGCCGCAGCGTTCCCCCGTTCCCGCTGGGCCGCAGCGTTCCCCCTTTCCCGCTGGGCCGCAGCGTTCCCCCTTTCCCGCTGGGCCGCAGCGTTCCCCCGTTCCCGCTGGGCCGCAGCGTTCCCCCGTTCCCGTCTCCACTAGGCCACAGCCGACTCCAGCTCCCCGTGTCCTGTCGGCGGTCCGGCCGACTCCAGCTCCCCGTGTCCTGTCGGCGGTCCGGCCGACTCCAGCTCCCCGTGTCCTGTCGGCGGTCCGGCCGACTCCAGCTGTCTTCTCAGCGCCGCAGCAATCTCCGGTTCCTGCCGCTGCCGCCTCCGTGCCGCAGCGACCATCGGTTCCTGACCCCCAGCCTCTAGAGCCCTGTTCCCCGGCTGACCCCCAGCCTCTGGAGCCCTGTTCCCCGGCTGACCCCCAGCCTCTGGAGCCCTGTTCCCCGGCTGACCCCCAGCCTCTGGAGCCCTGTTCCCCGGCTGACCCCCAGCCTCTGGAGCCCTGTTCCCCGGCTGACCCCCAGCCTCTGGAGCCCTGTTCCCCGGCTGACCCCCAGCCTCTGGAGACCTGTTCCCCGGCTGACCCCCAGCCTCTGGAGACCTGTTCCCCGGCTGACCCCCAGCCTCTGGAGCCCTGTTCCCCGGCTGACCCCCAGCCTCTGGAGCCCTGTTCCCCGGCTGACCCCCAGCCTCTGGAGACCTGTTCCCCGGCTGACCCCCAGCCTCTGGAGGCCTGTTCCCCGGCTGAGCCCCAGTCTCCCCAGTCCGGCTCCCCTGAGCCCCAGTCTCCCCAGTCCGGCTCCCCTGAGCCCCAGTCTCCCCAGTCCGGCTCCCCTGAGCCCCAGTCTCCCCAGTCCGGCTCCCCTGAGCCCCAGTCTCCCCAGTCCGGCTCCCCTGAGCCCCGGCCCCCCCAGTCCGGCTCCCCTGAGCCCCGGCCCCCCCAGTCCGGCTCCCCTGAGCCCCGGCCCCCCCAGTCCGGCTCCCCTGAGCCCCGGCCCGAGCTGCAGTGTTCCCAGTCCGACCCACCCGAGATCCTGGGTCCAGAGCCCTTCTGCCCGTCGGGCCGTCCGCCTGAGCTTCTGGGCCCTGAGCAACTCCGCCAGTCAGGTCGCCCGCCTGAGCTCCTGGGCCCTGAGCAACTCCGCCAGTCAGGTCGCCCGCCTGAGCTCCTGGGCCCTGAGCAACTCCGCCAGTCAGGTCGCCCGCCTGAGCTCCTGGGCCCTGAGCAACTCCGCCAGTCAGGTCGCCCACCCGAGGTCCTGCGTCCGGATCCCTCCTTCCCGTCCGACCGCCCTCCTGCCCGTCCCCCAGAGCCCTGTGGCAGGTTGGATCCGGCCGGTTTAGGCTTGGATCCAGTTTAGGCTTTGCCCCTGTGTTCCTGTGTCTGTGTGTGTGTATGTTTCCCCTGATTGCACTCATCCTACTCACCTGCCCAGTCCACCCAGCTGCCTTCATTTTCCTAATCACCCCACACATATATATACTCCCCTGCTTTCCCTGTGCTGGTTGTGAGATCGTCCTTAATTCGTCCCCCTGTCTGCTCCATGTTCCAGCATTTGCTCATAGTTTGCCTTTTTGTCACTTTGCCTTTTTGTCACTTTGCCTTTTTGTTAGTTTTTGCTCGCTCCCGGTTGGAGTTGTTTTAAGTTCCTGTTTTTTGTCTGCTTGGTGCTCATTAAAGAACCCAGCAGTCTACTCAACCTCGTCTCCCGTGTCTGTCTGCGCTTGAGTCTCCGATCTGCTCCTCGGACGTGACACTGAGCTTTTGTTTGAGGTGTAAGTACAAGGTATAGCCAGCAGATGGCAGCAGAGCATTTGTCTCATCCAGCCAGCACTGACGGTCTGAACACAGAAGTAAAATGGATAGACAAGACACATAACACTGTGTCTTTTCTGTCTTTCTATTTCAAAATTCACTTGTATGAGACACCAACGTTTTCCTGTTAGAGGACTGAGACGCACTTTTTACATGTGTTAGTGTCAATGCCTGTGTTCAAATGACATCATTCTCCCTCAGACGAATGCAATGCAGACATCAAGTGTGAAAAAAGCATCTGTATCACTGGGTTTCAAAGCTCTTTCAAGAGACTTTTTAACCTCGACAGGGTGTACAATTCTGTGGTAAATCATGTTTTTTTTGTCTCTGGATTGAAGAATAAAAGACAGTTTGCATGCGTGGATAATGGGGTGAAATTGAATGCACTGATTTTAAATTCAGGATTAGTGTGTTCGCATGGCACTGCTTGAGACCAACGAGAGGGCAGAGAGGTGTTGAAATTGTGACACACGCTTGTAACACACTTTGACAGTTACGGACACAGTGTTTTCTTTTTTTTTCTATTCTATTCAATATATGTAAATGAATAATTCCAATTCAGCATTCCTCTTCCCATCCTGCTTTTAAAGGGGACATAACGCTCAGTTTTAGCGCCTCTTAAGCATCTTCTGTGGTCGTTTGGCATCTCTGTAGTCATTTTGTGTCTCTTTGTAGACATTTTGTTCAACGACATTTGCTGGGTCCCCTGACCCCTTGAGCCCCTGGACCCGTGCCTGTTCAGAAATCCATCCATGACTGTAGTGAATGAATCGTGACAATCATCAATGCCTTTCTTCATAAATCTAAAAGCAACAGAGGACAATTATCAGCAGTTTAAATGTCATTGAAATTGTAAAAAAAATTATTTTGTGCTCACAGTTTATATTATTAACAGATTATTTTCACAGCTCCAGATCTTTTAAATGTAATTGTATTTTGAGCAGGTGTGAGCTGCAGTATCAGCAGCTCTGATCTGAAACATGGCTGTTTGCTCTACCTGTTCAGCTTCTGTGTCAGACGTTACCCCACCGATCTGCTGTGATGTCATCCCTTCTCTCTCCCTCCCTGACGCCTCGCTCAATCCGTCATCGTTTCCCCTCTCTGTTTGGCTCCGTCTCTCATCTCACCTCTGCTTCTCCTTCCTCTGTCTTGCTCTCTTTCTGTCTTCATTCTGTCTGTATCTCTCACCCGATGGTTGCAGTGCGCTGCTCGACAAAGTGCATTTTAAGATACGTGCTAGCAAGCCTGCATACAGCATTTTCACATAAATACAGTGTGCGTGCAAATTGAAATACACATGTACAAACATGCAAGTGGGAAATATGCACATGCACTCAAAGAATGTTACTTAAATTCATCTCTGCATTCAGAGGGATATGGCAAAGTCAGGAAGACACAAAGGGACGCAAACAGCAAGGCCATCGTTGTCTTTGATCTTCGGGAGACGGCTCCTGGGAACTGCTGAAGATGCAACATCTAACAGTCTTCTTCAATGAGTGTGAAGTGTTTTGGGATACAATTCCTTTGGGGAGAACCCTGCATATGCTATATGTAAACCCTTCGGCATTTTAACATGACATGCTCAGATGAACAGTGTGCTGAGAAACAAGCCGGATACAGTAGCTGTGATTCTGATGTGTTGGTCCTCTTTAAGAAGAACAGAGAAGGACAGTTTCTTGTTTGTATGAGTTGTATTCATGAGCCTTTTGTTTTAAAAAGAAACAATGTATTTGCGAGACAAATGTATGACTTGTATGTCTTTATCAAATACATTTTAGCATATTACTTCTTGCTCTTTTATGTCTTGTGTTTCAGATTATAATGTATTATTTTTCTCCACATCCTATGAAGATGTAAGATCTTGGTCTAAGTCCTTTGAAACAGTGTAGCAAAGTGCTGTAAAAAAAATAAACTTGAAACGACTCAACGGGAAACTGAGAAGTAGCCACAATGTTTGGCTGACAACATCTCCGGGAAGTTCATTGCAGAAACAGCAGTGACCCCCCTATCCCAGCAAAGATGGAGCCAAAAAAAAACTAAAAACTAACACAACTGACATCACCACTTTAAATGCAAATAAAAGAAGGTGCAGAGTTGTAAAAGAAGGTGCACTTCTTGCCAATTATTTTTCCCTGGGCAGGCTCTTCCAAAGTTAAGAGTCTCCAACTGCAGATACTTAAGTCAGGGTAAAAAAAAGCATCTCTCTTCTTTATTGATTGTGGACTCTGGCTTATGCTCTCCCTGAATTGCCCATTTCATTATGCTTTGCTCCCGGTTTATTGTTTTTTAAGGCATTAGACTCCAAGGGGAGACGTGTTTAGCTTATTGCTTTGGCGGCATGAAGCAGCGCTGGCTTATTGCTGGAGTCTGAAGGTCCGAGCTGTTTCAGCATGCAGAGGTACACAGATATCTGTATTGTTGTAGACACCAGGGAAACCAGTATGAGTTACAACAGGCAGTACTGGCCGCAAAGGAAACTCAAAGCAATATCTGTCTGTGTTTCTCTGAAAGGTTGCAGTCAGTAGTATGCACGGACTCCATTAGGATCAGGGGTGAAATAAAACAAAGGGCTACCTCCACTGAATGTGGGCGAGTGAGAGCAAAATGCACATCACAATTTCCTAACGCTGAAGGTGAGATTTTAAAATGTGTTGTGCGACCAACAGCCCAAAATATATTAAATGCATAGTGATATAAAACAGAGTAAAAAAAAATACTTATTGATAATGTCATAAAGTTTGCCATTGTGTCTTTCCCTTAGGCCACATCTCACTTCCCTCTAACTTTTCCACCTTACCTCTGTTTGGATTTTCTTCTCATGCCAGTAAGCTTCTGTATCGTCTTCTTCAGTTAATAAATTCCTTAACTCTTCCTGTCTGCCTGGACTACCTTCATTTGAGTTCCACCCGTTCTTGCCTGCAACCAAGCCCCCAGTCCCCCATAAATTGCTTTTGAAGCCGGTGCCGGGCTTTAAAGGCAATTTGGCCAAACTGTGGAATTACAACTTCTGGGTCCGCCAAGTGATGCAGGGTTAAGAGAAACGCTGATGAGCTTGCTCTATGGGCCCATAGATGCAGAAGATTGCCAGAAGGTCTAGGTAATTGTATCACTCAGTAGTTGAGCCATTTTGTCTTAATGCATGAGCAACTTTCATTAGAATGAACGAGAGCCAGCCTCCAACGCTGTATCCAGCTTTCTTTATCCTGTCCTGCAACACTTGTGGAAAGCCATTGGGCTAGAATTGCTTTGCCTGTAGCTCAAAGATAATCTCTTCGATATTGTTTTAATGTTTGAGTAAAGCATTATCGATGCAGGGTTGTGCAGTGGTTAGTACTGTCGTCTCACACCTGCGTAGATTTTGTGTGGAGTTTGTATGTTCTCCCTGTGTTTATGTGGGTTTTGTCCCACTGTGAGGAATTTAAGTTTTAAAGCGCTCCAAATGTGATACAGTGTATTTACTTGTAGGAGTCTGGTCATTTCATGCATTAAGTGTCTGTGTGATCAGGTTGAGGAATGTGCTGGAGCGGGGGTTAGAAGAAGTGGCTGGGTGAGGTGTTGGAGTAGAACAATAGGACAACAGCCAGGAGAGGCTTACTGGGTTTCAGCCAATCGAGGGAGCTGATCGATGAGCTGAGGAATGTAACTTTGGAGGGACAAAGGATCTTCGAATGGGGGAAGAACCTCAGTCCTCCTCCTGACCATGATGCAGACAACAGTCTGTCGTGTGGCCCGGATGGGGCCTCATATTTCATGGAATATTATATGTTTGTTTTGTTATTAATAGTGTGATTCGGTTTGTAACTGTTTGTAACTGCATTTGCTTTTATTAGTATATTAAATTCCTTTTGATTTAAACTTCAACCAGCTGATTCGGCCCTGCTTGCTGATGGAAGAAAGAGAGCAGGGGGGGGGGGGGGGGGGGGGCTGCTTCTTCTCCTCTGTTTGAGAAACTTTTGAACTTAACACCACCACCAAAACATGAACATGATTAGGTGGGTGGTGGCAGAGCCTTAGAGGGCTTTTCCTTTTATCTTACTGAAAGAAGTTTTACAGTCTCTGTTGGAGACCACTATCTTGTGGTGTCCTGCAGGGCTCGATCCTAGGGTCTCTGTTAATCTCTTTATATGTTACTCTTGGGACGGATCATAAGCAGATCGAATATTGCATATCAAGTAAATGCAGAGGATATCGAAGTCCACTATTCATTTAAATCTAGTGTGGCTTTTAGTGAATCCTTTAGGTTAGCTAGGCTCTTAACATTAAGGACTTGATGGCACAACCTTTTTACTGCTCAATGTTTAGGTTAAGGTTGTGGTTAATGCTCCAGAAAAGGCTGTGCTCAAATATCTAAGGCCTTGATCTATAAATCAAGTGTTATAATCATAATTACTTCAAGTAAGTGTGAGAAAACATTCAATATTTAAATTGCCAATTGAGATTTTTTTTTTACAATGTATTCTGTTCGGTCATATAGTTAAGGGTGCTAAGTAGCAAACATTGTGATTTGGTTGACAAACTTGGTCAAAAAGGGGGTTTCATTTCTTTATCTGAGGAGCAGCTTCAAGCCACAGTGGGACACCTCTGACCTTTGACATTGTACCAGGCCACATAAGCAGGAGGGGTTTACACACACAGAGTCACATCGAGCTTAATGGAGCAAAATTAATTTATATGATACGGGCGCTTGCAGATACTGCTCTCAACCGATTTGATGTCTAATGTGCCATGCAGATCCGACCTGCGATGCACCAACATGCTGAAGATTTATTCCAGCAACTATTGAGAGCAAGAGACTCCAAAAGAAAAGACTCTGAGATGAAAGCAAACCTGAGATTAAGATTTGATTTATTAATATCAAATTTAGAAGTTTTTTCCAAAATTGGGTGGCATCCAAAATGTAATCTTATGTGAAATTCTGTTAGTTAAACTAATGGTGGCTTATGGCGTCAGCTGAGTACCATCATTCTTTTATACAAATGTATGGGTTTATGAATCAAAATTTAATTATTAATAACTGTTACATATCTTGATATTAATTCATTATGATTTATTAAATCATGCTACACAGTCTCACATTACCCCCATATTCAGATCTCTTCACTGGTACCCTGTAGCATTCAGGATTCTCACTCTTACAGACAGAGCTTTGCACGGTCAGACTGCATATGTGGCTGAACTAACTTACCCTTATTTATCAGCTCACTCTCTCAGGTCAAATATGTTACATTTTCTGTCTGTTCCACGCACCCGCCATAAGAATCATGGTTATTGATGTTTGGATTATTTGGAATCCTTTAAAAGGCAGCTAAAGACATACATGTTTAGACAGGTATGCACCAGGTATGCACTTCATATATTTATTGTGTATTTGATTGTGTATTTTGTTTTTTCACTATGTATCATGTTTTTAGTTTTGTTGTCTGTTAGGGGGGGGTGAGTTGAAGGCATGGACCACCTCTGTGCACTCAAGCATTTTAGCATAATTTTAGAAATAATATCCATACTAATACGCAGTAGTAGGATTATAAAATACTTTAACAGTTTTAAAAGAAGCCTCATTTTCCAGAGTTAGTCACAGCACTAAATCTATTTTTAGGTTCAGCACATTGTTTGAGTTGTATAACACATTTACTGTGTCGTTCACTCTCAGTGCTCTCATTAACCTTGTTTCCAGCAGAGGAAGGCTGCGGTTTTCAGCAAAAAAACCCTAAAGAAACACTGTTTCCTTCCTGCCAAAGACCAGACTGCAGGCGGACAAATTCAGCGCCTGCTTGTGAAGAAACTGTAACATCTAGAGCCAGGTGTTTTACTCAGGAGTTGCAGCTGGTTGTGCTGCCCCCAAATAAGCAAAAACAAGCGGTGCTATTTTAATTGTCAGATGTTTTGTCATTTTGTGCTCCACATGTAACGATTTAATTTTATGGATTAAATCCATTTTAAAGCAATTTTATGAATGGTGTAAAGTCAGCATTAGTGGGTATGCTGCAGACACACCACTTAGAATGGTGGGCTCAAAGCTCCCATTTTAAATGAATGAAGTGTATTATGACACATCATTTAATGCAAATAACAAGTCCATCTGAAGGAGATACAACATTTTACACAATATCATTATCAAAACAAATAGAATCAAACATGAGGGCATTACATCTCATTTAGTATCATGTATCTGGCTGTAGTCTCAGACCAACCAGCATTTTTGAATTGATTAAGATTCTGTGATTACAATGATCATCATCCACTCACCATGTGATTACGCTACACTTTAGAAGCCTCTTAATTTTCCTTTTTTTTTCTTCTTGTGGTCAAAATACAATTGTCTTTTCACGCCCAGATTTCACCTCTTACTTTCATCCCCTCACAATTTTTTTTTCGCCTTCATTTCCCCTCTCTTTATTTCTCTCCTCTGTCTCCAGCCCCTCCATCAGTGATTATACATAACCCTGAAGTAATTAAGCTAAGAACACAAACGGGGATGCAGGTCATAAATAAACAACTGTAAGTGATATTAAACCATTGGGGGAGAGCGTTGGCAAGGGGAAACACATCGTCAGGAGTTTTTCAATGAACTCGGCTGAGTAGCACTTCTGACTTTCCACAAATTGTCTCTGTGGCACACGTCAGCGTTAGAAAGCCTTTTTCGTATCAAGCTGAGGATTATTAATCCTTAGATGATCTAAACTACTTTGCATCATAATGATCTTACTGGTTTTATGCTTAATATTTTCAAGAAGAAAATAAACACAACCACATGCATGACTTGCATATGCCAACTTCTAAAAGAGAAAATAAAGAGCTTGTAATATTACCTTTTGTAAGATCTAGAATAACAGCATTGTCATTTATTCAGACACTTAAAACAACCTCACCTTCTTATGCCTGCTGATAAGCAATCTTTTGCTATAATGTAGGTAATTGCAGACCCATCTAAGTAGCATGATCAAGCGTGATGATAGCAATGTTTTAAAGGATTACTTTGCCAATTTTCAACCAACTTTGTACCGGCTTTCTTTTGCACATACCACCCACATTGCCACGGTACAAAGCCGGTTGAAAATCTGCAAAGCAATCCTTTTAAGGAGAGGTAGGAGTGAATGGTTGGGTCAACAAAGCATGTGACTTTTACACGTGTACAAACAGATTTTGACCAAATGCTCACTAGCATATCGCTATCCATTTAACCTCATTACCATTGACCAAAGCACTTATACAGGACTATTTTGTCCTGAACTACATATAACAGTTTAAAACAGCAAAAGACTCAATATAATACTAACCTTACTAATAGCATTAAGACCAGGCTTGGGAATGCAGGGGACCTAAGAGAGGAGCCCTAAAAAAAGACAGGCGCTCCCCAGAAAGCCTCATTTGAGTAATTTAGGGGGATTTTAAAAATATTAAATTTTTTTTTTCTGTAGAAATGTAGACTTTCCATTTAGGTTCCTAAAATACATAATGGACTAATAGTAAAGCACGCATGAGTTTATATCAATTCATGATCATTTGTGTCTAACAATGCCATCTGTTCCTGCTGTTGCCATCCATGCACTTCCAACACTTGAGGCTGTGGGCCTCTTCATAATTGAGGGGCGGGAGTGGCTCAGGAGGTAGAACAGGTCGTCCACTAATTGATCCCCGGCTGTGCCATCGGTATGTGAGTGTGTGTGTGCGTGTGTGTGTATGTGTGTGTGTTTGAATGAGCATTAGTCTTTTTATTTAATTATTTACTATAATTGTCATGGGATGCAACCTAGGTCTGGTCTGTTTAACAAGGTTTTGAATCATTTTTTTCTGTTTCTTCGTTGTCCTTGGCTAAATCTGCCATCCGTTCTTTCTACATAATGTTTGCCTTTCATGAATGCTATAATGTTTCATTGCATCCCTTTTATTGAGCTGTGCAATTCATTGTATTTTCTACAACACCGTCTTGCAAATATTTCAGTAAATTAAGGGGTTGGGTCCACAGAAAGACGCTAGAGAGCTTTTATTTTGAAATGGAAACAGAGAGTGTTGAGTTAAAAATAAATACGTCTACGGATAAGGACATTGAAATGTCTGTTATGTTGCTGGTATGATGTCAATATACTGTCAAAAGATCATTTTTCCTGCCTTTTCCCTGTGAACTGCACGCAGCACATGGAGAAAATAGGTGAGACCTCAAATCTCTAGTAGAGATGCAACCGACACGCAGCCAACACGCAGCCGCTCTGCCTATCGTCTCTCAGAGGGTGGGCTGCTCTAACCTCCTAAAACGGATGCCAAAATGAAAAGCAAGAGGTTCTGCGATGCACACGTGTTACTCATGGAGGGAGTGTGGCCCAGCATCAATGCCCTGCAGAGACCCCCTGCTTATACATTCAAGAGATAGGCTTTTTCATTATAGTATTTGTACATATTTAGATCAGGAGTACATCACCTTCAACAAAGTGTTGAAAACAACAGCTTTTCAAGTTTAAATACTAACCAATAACTTAAAAAAAAAAAATCAAGAAGTCAACTTAATTTACAAGTTACCTCACGAACATTTAAAAAAAACAATTTTTGGCACAGAATTAAAAACAAAACTATTTTTATTTTTTCTTCTATGCCACTGTATTACTGTAGGTTATCAGTAGATGTCTCAAAACGCAAATAAAGCCAAAACTATCCACATGGCTACAGATACTACTATTCGTAAGTGGGAACTTTGTTTTTGTTAATAATGGAGTGAATTTCTGAAATGTGTCAGGTGCACCAATGGCATTATGTCATGGGGCAGGTTGGTCTCTTCCAGCATGAATTAATTAATGCGCCGTAATTCGCTGGTATCCTACAAAATGATTTTGTATGTTATCCACTTAATCATGAATGAACAAACAGCAATCTTTTAGCCATGAGACCACTTTTCTTTCTTGAGAAGTCAATGTTGATTTATTTGTCACGTAACAAGTGTACTTCAGTAACGGCACTTCGTTATTTTAACCCGAACAACAATCTTTTCCTAAACCTAACTACGTAGTTTTGTTGCCTTAAACCTAACTGAGTTGTTTCCTGTGAAGACAAAAATGTATTTTGAAAAGACCCTATGCATTTAACGAGCGGAAATTGACACGTGTGAAAATGCACGAAAAAGTAACTCTTCGTAAGATATCATACGAACTGTTGTATGTGGATATGTTGCATAACCTTTTAAAATGACTTTACTCTGATTCAATAATGCGCTGTCATTAAATTAGCGTATTGTTCCAAATTGTGGATTTGAATCCAAACGGCTTATGAGAAAATTTCCAAAGAAGCAAAAATATCTATCACCAAAAATAGCAAAGTAAATGTGACAGTAAATATAGCCTTCCACCCATCCAGTTCTCCATCATCTTCCTCTTCTCTCTCATCCTTCTGTTAGCGGGTCCATTAAAATCATAATGAGACTGTTGCCGTTTTTGGAGACTGAGATTGGGAGAGTAATTCATCCTCTTCGGTGAAAGCTAAATAATTAAAAGGATGAGGGAGTTTTTGAGAAGGAGGCTGTGGTTGGTGTTGGGGCTTCAGATGTTATGTACAGTTTCATAGGTTGAGAGAGGACAGTTAATGTCATTCAAAACTGACACTTGTGTCAAAATCACAATCTCTTAATAGCTCAGTTTTTTTGGAAAGTGTGCCAATACTTTCTCAGAAAGGTTTGCAGATGGTTTCGGAAAGTAATTATAGAAAGATGATGTTCCCAAGGGCGTGGATCTAATTTATGAATTATCCTGGAAATAGCTCAGATCATGACAGATAGACTTAATTGAGGTTATTGTAATTTTACTTTGGTTGAAATAGTACAATGTGTTCAAATTGTACTGTCCAGTACTATACAAGCCAGTTATCTTGGACTAAAAAAAACAGAAACAGTTACAGCTTTTCAGAGGAGCCAAAGAAAACAGAAAGAAACCTACTTTGAGAAAAAACTGAAGCAGCAACGAGCAGAGGAGGCGGTCCATCTGCTTATATGGTAGTCCATACTTTTGTTTTTTGTTTACCATGTAGCAGTCCTTGACACATGTCAGGTGTGAAGTGGATGGGAGTTGCTTGAATTCACTAGAGAACTCTACAGTGGGTTTCACCAGTGGCAGGTTTTCAGACAGATTGACACTGAATGATGATGCATAGCATCGTTGCTTCAATGGCTACCTAAACAACCTCGATCAGTCTGAAACAAGCTTCCCCAAGGAAGACAAAATAATGAAGTGTTATAGACCAGATAATGGTAGATCAGTCTGAAACAAAGTATCTTCTCTTCTTTAACCATGAACAGTTCATTAACCTGTCTAAGTATTCAGGCATCAATCAGGCGGAACAGCACAAGTTTAAAGGCCAATGGCTCTCAGACTTCCCCTGCTCTGTTTAAGTTACTGAAACTAAACAGGTGTTACTCTTGATAACCAGGCAAAGATATAGTAACCAGTGACAAGCTTCATAGGAGGATTTTATTGGTTCTCTTATTTTGCATCATTGCTTAATGATCATTTTCTGAGAAAAAAGCACATTCTGATACAAGCTTCAGTCAGAATTGTGTTTTTGTCCATACTTTGGCACAGGGTCATACAATTGCCTCTTTTTCATTAGATAGCCACACCTAACCACGCAACGTATTCTCACTCTCAACTCGTCAAATGCATACGCTTGGTCAGTAGACCCACACTTCAAAATATGATGCTAGGTAATCTACTAGTCTCAGTTTTGAATGTGTCAGGGATGGCTCGTCAGTTTCTGTGGTTACAAGCATTGCGCCTTTTCTAAATTAAATTCTGCTTTCACAGGAAACGTACAGTTTCCGCTAGTCACATGCATGCAGTGTATTTTCATAATAAACTTCCAACTAGGTTATTTTAGTTCTTAGGTATACTTGGTTAGGTTTAGGCAACAAAACTATTTGGTTAGTCTTAGGATAAGATCCTAGTTTGTTTTAAAATAAGTTTTGTTTTGCTTTGCACTTGTTACATTACTTATGAAAGTTACATAACAAAAGTAGGTTATATTCGTCCATGTCAACTTTTTGGTTCACATGTGACACTAACAGCCATCTCCTGGGCGAAAGGTCTGTTTCTTTGAACCAACCACACTCCGGAGTCAAATTCCATGTATGCGCACACATACATGGCCAATAAAGCTGATTCTGATTCTCCCCAATATCCTGTTGACTTTCTCGCTCTTTATACTACGTCAGTTTCTCTGACCTTCTAATAATGATGCGGATGGGTTTACATTGGAGTTAGTTGAAACCCATACAGAAGCTTAAAGGGTGCAACGGTGCAACGGTATAAGTGCAGAGGGGCACTGACCAAGCGTCTGTATACGATGAGTTGGTAGTGAGAACGGGTTTCACCTGAACCCAAACCATAACCATCTACAACTAAACCCCATATAATCTCTGGAATGGTGGGATCTCTGGAGTAGCACACCCTGGTGGCTCAGGGGTCGAGGGGCCGACCTGAGCCCGGGACTTTTGTTAGGTGTTGTTCCCCATCTTTCTGTAATCTTGTTTCAAAGTTTGAGCTTATGTCACAGCATTTAGAGGCAGCAGCCAATTAGAAGATTGTAAAAACTTAAATTAGCCCACAAGCTAGTTAACTGCCAAACATTGTTTTTGGAAAACAGAACAAGACCTCCATGCTGGCCTCAGTCTTGCACGATTGATTTGGTGCGGAGCCTCTGTTGTGTTTAGATCTGACACTGTTGCATTCTGTCTTGTCTCATCACTCCCTCTCTTTTCTTACATCTCATTTCATTTTAAGGAGTACATGAAGTGCTGTTGATAAAGGAGCGGGACTTACATTATTTATAGTGCAGCACAACAGAGTAATATGGGATCAGTGCTGTGAGCCAGCGGTGGCTCTCAATCACAGAGTACCCGGTGGAAATATCAATCGGCCCTCAGACAGTGAGTGATGGATTTACTGAGAGTTTAGACTGTTTAGACAGACAAGCCATGGCTCAGATGTATTGAGCAATATGACAAAAAGTTGCAGAGAAGGAATATAGTACAATTTGGCCCTCTTCCACTTCAGTTGAATTTGTGAAGCATCAACAGCAGAACACTGGTGTTACTGGACAGCTAAATTAGATTTGTAACTAAATGGATTAGAGGACACCATTTGTCCCCATTTCCATCTCTTACAAATCATTAGAGATGGGCAAATGATACTGAAGCTCCGGAGCTTGTTTCACTCCCGTGAAGCGCATTGTTTTAATACAATGTGTTGGAGCTTGTGTCAAATGAGGATAACCACGTGACTGATGACGTCAGTAGCTTCAAACATCACTGGTGCTTCAGAAAGCGCTTCGTTTAGTTTTACAGTTAAACTTTGTGATCGGCACATATGTTGGGTAAGAAGAGAGGAGAAATATTGAGAGGTATGGCGATGTATGCTAGACAGACATAATCATAAGTAGGCTATAAGAACATTTCCATCAGCTATCAAGTATAGGCAAATACAATTAATAAGTTTATTAATGAATATCATTCTCACATCGCATTGTGACTACTATGAAATATTACACAAATATCAACCGTGAAGTCAAAACGCATGAGCCCTCAATGGACACTGGGCCTAAACTGCAGCAATAAGGTACATTAAGCGTTATTTTATATCTAACATATTGCACAATACCATTTACATTCAATGCCAGCGCTTCTGATCATACCTGCACGTTCTATACCATTATCTCCTTCCAGATACCGATACCTGAACTTGCGTATCAACTGATGCAGAGTATCAATCCCATACCAGTGCGCTACAAACATGTTGCTGTATTACTGGTGGGATTTTACAGTATAAAACATTGCCAGATTTATTTTGCTTACACTGATGACGTTAAGTGGCACAAATAACTCACTGTCACCTGCCTGTTTTACAACCCTGAGTGAACCATGGTTGGTCCTGCCTCAACAAACGTTTCTGTAGTTTGAAAATCCTTAAGCAGTTAGTCTTTGCCCCTTGGGTGTATAGCTAGTTGCCAACTTTGCATCTCTGTTGTTTGGTGCTGTGCATGGAGAGTACATTGGGTTTATCAGAGCTTGGTTGCTGAAAATAGCTGTGTTGTTGCGTGAAACAGTTGAGGTTTTTAGTGCTCATTTAGGTTATGTTTCAGTGTCAGTGCTTTAATCAACCATAAGAGCTTAATGGAGACTAAAAAGGTCTATACAACTACTACAGCAGGGGTAAAAGTAGGCCGGTAGGTAGATTCAGTACCAGGAAGAGGGGACAGCAGCTGCCCCAAGAAGACACATCAACATACAGTCAATTACCTCTCTTTAAAGGAGGTCATGATTTCGGCTGTCTGATTGTTTATACGCGTATTATGACTTTCATTGACAATGCAAGATTCGTTTGGTGTTGAAAAATGTGTTCCCTACTGGCAAAATGGATGTGATCACGCCCTTAAGGAGGAACAACGACTGAAAAACATTGCTAACTTGTTGTTTAAGCAATGAAATACAACACATCTTCTTTGTAGTGTCCATGTTGTTTTCATAGTACGACTCAAAGTTCATATACTGGCGAAATGGGACCATCCAAGGAGCATGTGAATGCAACATTGTCTGCACTCTTTCCGAGTGCCGTTCTAGTTTTCTGATGAATTGCTTCTAAATTGTTCCATTTTCAGTGTGTTTGTGCCCAGCACAGACCTGCGGGTTATAATCTGTGCTTTCTGCATTTCCAAAACTGTTTAACATCAACTTCTGCTGCATCTGACAAGTGGGTTTTTCGCAAAAGTAAAATGACAAAATAAGCTGTGATGTTTAATGTTTCAGTTATTTTCCAACAACTCAGACAGCAGGTCAAACTAGCAATGCGACTTCTCTAACTCTGTTGTATATCTTTACTTCCTAAACATATGCAGTGCTTGTAAAATGTTCAACTGCTGTTGATGCTTTTAGTTGTAATTAGTGTGATTTTGAAAGATTTGTCAAAATTCACAAATTGTTCTTTGGCACTACATGATGTTTCTTTTTACACCATACAGGCTTTAGAAAACCCAACGCGTGTGTTCAAGGATGTGTGAAGCTGAGGGTGGGAAGAGAATAATATGAAGCAATGAACTGCAATCTACTTTCACCCCTACTGCAGACCTGGGTGATAATTCTTCACAAAAAATGTAAAAATCAAAACAGCTCAGTCATTATTGCTTTAAATGTTCCAAATATTGAGGAGTAACTACAGGAGATATTCCCTCCATCATTGACGTAAATAATACTTTTGCCATATAATTCCCTTTTTCTAAGGCTTTTTATGAACTCAAAAATCGAGATCCTTCTTTTATCTGATATTGTTGTATTCTACACCTACACACACATAAAGGTACCAACAGATATTTTGGCAAGGGAGGGGTGTGACATCACACACCCATTGAGCACTCTTCTGGGAGGCTTCCAGGTATGAATGTGTTAGTGGAAGAATATAAAGCAATGTGCTGCTGGAACTAAAACAGTCTCTAAACCTGATTAAACATTATGAGCAGTGTATGTGGCTCAAGTCTTTAACCTCATGTTACCCTCTCCCTGCTGAATTAAACCCTTCTCTTCTACATCTCTACATCTTCTCTGCTTCTAATTCAGGGAAGAAACTCTACTTTTTTTAAGCTCCATACCTTTGTATTTTGACATGAATATTTACCCAAATCGTTTGTGTGACTTTGTGCAAATAGTGAAGCAAATACATTTTTGTTCAAAATTGTGGCCATCCAGCCGAACTATTATAGCCCATCATTTTTGCTACTGTCATTGTCTGGCAAGGTTCAACAGGCATATCTGATCAGCTCAGTCGTTATTTGAAGCAGCCATCAACAAGTCAGTGAATTATCAAATTATTAAAAATTGTCCTTCAGCCGGACCTGAATGGACAAATCAGTTGGTATAAATATAAACATGACAAACGTTTTAGAAACCTTAAGACAACTTAACAACTGCAATTACATATATGTATATACTGTATATACACCTGTGGAAGTTTTTTAACAAACAAAGTTATTTTACATACCAAAAATACTTATTTTAATCCAAGCCGTGAACTTTTCCTAAGCTTTTAACCAAGTAGTTTTGTTGTTACGTCATCAGGCAAGAAGCCACGTGGGCCAATCAGATGTGTGCAATCACACATTCCCAGTAGATTCCTTTGCAACATGAACAGCACATTTCTCTGGATCGTATTTCATCATCTCACCGGCACCTTTAGAAACATGTCCACAGTAATGCAGCCTCTTGCATTTTTTAAACAGTCCAACTTTTGTTGTGATTGCCCCTAAAGTCCACATATTTAGAAGCTAGTCAAATACGGGCCACGTCTGGCTTACGTTTGGTTGTGCGTTGCAAAGCACACTGTCACTGTCAGCCACAATGTGCCCAAGTCAACTGAGATAATTATTAGCTCCTTTTGGTTTTTATACTGTTCTTCTTTGGGAGAATAAAAATGTCAGCACAAAAGACCTGCAATCTGTCATGCAGTCTGTCACTGTACAAGATTGAGTAGATGGTGTGTCTGTGTATTTTTAACGTTGCATGTATATGTTTAGTTACAGATCAATTTAGATAGATCGATTCCTTGCTCTTATTTTCCACTGTTTCACTGTAACAAATACTTTTCTTTGATAAGTCTACCCATTACCCTTTCCCTTATGTCATTTTTCATGCACAAGGCATATTTGCATAAATGCCTGCATGCTACAAAA